>JANHGD010004299.1:50213-63720 GCA_027560375.1 Imantodes cenchoa | reverse complement strand
GTCGAAACGTCGCCAAGACAATTCTAATTTCACGCGGGAGAAGACCCGAATAACCAAAGACCTACATACAAACACCCACGAAAACCTCAGAAAATATATATATGTATGTATGTATGTATGTATGTATGTATGTATGTATATATATAATGAGTGTGAAGAGGGTGAGGCTATTCTCATCTATCCGCTGTTTATGACAGACCTTAGAAGCTTTTTCCTTAAAATGTTTTCCATTTTTGAGTTTTCTTGAATGTTAGTAAAAACACATTACACGTTCATTTGCTCTCTTCATACAGTGTACAATTTCAGTTTCCAAAATTTTAAAGGATTATGCTGAACCCGTGTTTTATGATATATTCCTCAAATATCAAGATGAAGAAGATGGACAGCAATACCTTTGGGCTGTGCCAGTGTTAAATCTGAATCTTAAGTATAATGAAATATTTGTGAACCAAGGTAAGAATATTCTGTTGACCTATCTCAGTGATTCGACAAATAAAAAGTAGGTGCAATAAACGTATGATTTCATTTTCTTGTTCTTCAAAATTATTGCTACTATTTATCAGTTACTGCTGGCACTCTAAACCTCACTCATACACAATGGCCTCATTTGAATAAAACACAAAGCCCTAATTTGATATTAAGTGAACAAGAATCAGGCTTAAATCTCCCTATTGCTTCTCTTTTCAGGCAGCTCTATCAATAGGAGGATAGAAGTGTTCATTTGGTTTTCAGTTAACTGAAGCTTTATACTTATGCCCTGATTAATTTAATAATGTTATTGAAAAAGCCCGGTTTGTAAATGATTGTTTGAAATTGAGTTGTTTTCAGTAAACTATAAGGCCAGCCACAGTTTATCTGGGTTTGGACATAAGTTAACTATAGTTAATTAAAAACAGAATCAGAAATTCAATCTTAGGGCAGCTATGCTAGGGGAGAAGGAAAAGCAGTATACATATGCTCCTGAAGTAACTTCAGTTATTATTTTAGTTTTAAAAGTAAATATACTAAAATATATTTAATATGGAACAACTGAAAGTTATTCAACATGATTTATATCATTGTTATCATTGTTCTATATTAATGATAAATAATACAGGTTTCCTTATTTTTCCTTCTCTTTCAGTAATTATCTAAAAGTTTTTTGTCTAAAGTTGTAATTTTGCATGTTTTCAAAGGCAGTAATGTGAATAACTGGTTTTTGACACGGCGTATATTATTGGTGGATACCTTAAGTGGACGAGAAAATGACTTAGAAAGCCAGCCTAAAATAATCCGAATTGCTAGTAAAATAGCAATAAGGTAAGGTTATATAAAATTTGTAAATTCCCAAATTCAAAATTGAATTTTCTTTGATCCACCATACTAGTTTGCGGTGAGAGAAAAAAACTGCACAAAAATAAGATGGCCCAATGCCCTCCAACCATCAAATCCCCCACAAATCTGCTCAAATGGGAGCTCTGTTGAATTCACTGGAATTTTTCCTGCTCTTTCTACACAGAGTATGATAATAGATTAGAAATGGTTGATCACATGCTGACGATAACATTCTCAGTTCAAACAAATATTTTATCTATATTATTAATATGAGTCTAAATGAAAATTTCAGGAAGTTATTACGGTAAATTTTTACTCTTGAAGAGGGAACTTGCTACCTTAAACAGTGAAATGGAAAGTAGCTTTAAAAATGTTATGATTCATACTTGGACTGCAAAGCAAAAGCTAATTTCATATTTGACTTGCTACAGTATAGCCATCAGTCATTGATAAAAGTAATTGCTGTTGATGAGAGATGGGACCAGTGTATTGTCTTAATTTTATAATCTGTATTTTGTACAAGGATGTACACACATTGTTTTAACCCCAAACAAACACACCATGGCCAGGAAGTTTAGCTAAGTAGATTGCAGTTTTGCTAACTCAGAAACAGAATATTTCAGTTCTTCTATATTTCATCCAAGACAAAATCTAGAGAGGCTTTTCCAAATAAGTAGGACAAGACCAATGCAGCACATTCCTTTCTCCTGCCCTCTTCTGTGATCTATACCCGATGTCACCTTTTCTTCCCAGTCTCTGCCTTTGCCTATTTTCCATTAATAGTAATAATAATACCTTTTATTATAGTGAATAATCATATTTAAGCATAGTTCTGTAACAAAAGTTCTGGGAGTTAAAAAGAATAATGAGATTGTTCAAAAAAAGAGATGCTAGGCACATTACATATAGTGAAAAAGAAACAACTGGGTACACAGTCTGTAAAGAGATTACAAATAGCACAGTTGTTCCCTTACTTCCAATGGTGCCAATTACGATTTTCTAGTTAACGCTCCATTGCGTTCCTTTTTGCAGCATTCGTCTTGTGCGGAACACTCAAAGGGGAGCCATCTATCCACCTCTGATAACAATTGCCTACAGTGATGTTCTCATCCAGAATCCTGATGCTGAGAATATAATGGTAAGCTCTTCCCTGCCTCTCAGCTACATTTAACAGCAGCTTAGCTAGGCATAACCAAAATAGATGCTACTGGATAATCAATAATTCCACTAACTTAATAAACTGGAAAGCCCTGGATATTGATTATTATAAAGTTTTAACAATAAGTGAAAAGAGCATTTTACATCTTTTTAAGCCAAAGCTTAGTAGAAAGAACCTCTTTAACCCAGTTTACTGAATGGCCATTAAAATGAATAATTACAGACTGGTGCATCCTCACAAAATCTCCGTTCTCATTTATTATTACATTGATCAATTTCTTAGTCTCTTATTTCTCCCATAATTGTGCTTAATATCTAACCATCCATCTCACAAATGTGACTCTGTGTGACATATGAGAAGAGCATGCCCAATAGTCTGTGATGATGATATTTTGTGCCTCAATTTTCCATTCCAAGATTTTTTCCATTCCAATACAAGAGTCATTGAGTTAGCACTTCCTTCATTCTATTATGTATTACTTTTTTGAAACAATCTCTCAGTACCAGTTTTGCGTATAAAGCCAGGCTGTTTTGAATATTCCTTACCAGTGACTGGTTCAAATTTCCATTTCGTAGCCACCATATTTTTCTGACACCATCCACTTTGTCTGTGGTGTTATGATGTTCTTGTGCCAAAATCTGAAGACTAGCTTAGCAAATAGATGAGAAGTCAACGATGTACATTTTATTTAAAGTAATTATATTGTATGCCCCATAATGTTATGTGGATAGTGGTGATCGGTACAGGTGATTTAATTTGTGAAATTATTCTTTTAATATTCTAACAATTTCACTGTTTAGGTTTCCTTCTCAGTCGACTATGAAATGAACCTTTCAGAGGCGCTCATTCACACCGATGTAAGCATTCTCTTCCCGCCAAATTTTAATCTCTTTGGAACTTGTCTGCTCATTTCCATAGGCAAAGCCATATGATTTGCTTCCTTGTTCCTGCAGATAGCACTAGGTGTTCTGGGTGGCCTGGCAGTTCTATGGTCCCTTCTCAAGACTGCTGGCTGGAAAAGGCGTATAGGAAGCGCCATCATTGATTTACAGGTATGAACAGTTGGATGTCTTAGTGTATCTAGTATTATTTAGTTGTATATATTAGGACACTTTCCTGCAACATAAAGCTGACCTGGTTAAGCATAACACTTTGGTACTGTTATGATCACACTTAGTGAAAATAAATCCTATTCAGTTTTAATTATGTTTGATGATGCACATTTATGCCAGGACTACAACTTTAAGGAATACAAGCACTGCATTAACAGCATCAAACTGGAGACTTCAGTGTCAATATAGTCTGTGTGTGTGTAAAACTGCAATCCTAGCATCTATGTGCAACAGTAAATTTCATAAAAAGCAGCAGAAGGGTTCTTTTAATTACTCATCTCTGAATGGAAGGAGCCCTCTATGTCCTGCATAACAAGGTTTATTTCCAAATAACCTGGGATTCTAAATCTCATTTTAGCAAAGAATATGTTTATTCTTTGTGGTAGTGTGGCCTTATTCCTGCAGTCTTTCAACCCACTGTTAATGACATGGTTGTATGTAATACAGTAAGAGCAGCACAATATTACATCCATGCCTTCTGTTGGCTTATTTGAATAGTAAGAAATATGGAAAGCTATTTCCTAAATACACTTCCATATTTGGGTGTTGAATTGTTCTCTCTCCTATAGATTCTTTCAAAAATCAGCTGTGAAGCCCCTACATATTTGTTCAAGTATAATTTTTATTAAAACGTTTAAACAAGAACCTAAAAGCTAACACAAATTAATAGACACTAAAAGGAGAAACGAGAAAGCAGAATATGCAAGAAAAGGGGGAAAAGAGTTAAAGACAAATAGAAAAGAAAGGAAAAAATATAAAGAAGTGACTTCTGATACTTTTCACAGCATAGCAATTAAGTACAAATATATTTTGAGCTCTCTCTAAAGTTATATCATAATACTTTCCTTTCTATAATTTATTCCATCTAATCATCAAAAGCATAAATCACAAATTCATTTTTTTTCATTATTGTCTATGGAGATTCTCAGTCATCCAGGTCATGGTTGTCCCAAAGGTGCTTTTTCAAGAGGCAAGTGGACTGCCTTGTTTTTCTTTGAAGATGTTTCACTTCTCATCCAAGAAAGTTCTTCAGTTCACTTTAGTTGATGATAGGGAATGGAATCAGTGACAGAAAAGGGGTTTTCATCATTATACAAATATTTCATAAGAGGCTTTCAGTCAGTAATAAAAGTAGATAATGTCTTTTCTCTAATCAAAGAAATTAATGTATCCATTTCTGCAAAGTCTGAACTTTTCCTGCATGTGAATCTTCTGCATGTCAAGTCTCTTGATATGTAGTGCAGCTGTTTAGAAGTCGCTTTTCTGATCATTTCCTTGGGGTGGGGGGGGAGTCACTCCACTGCATCTTACAAAAACATAATTTTATATTTTAGACAGTTATGAAGTTTCTACTTTTCTATGCCGGAGACCTTGCAAATGTTTTCTTCATCATCACAGTGGGAACAGGGATTTATTGGCTTATATTTTTTAAAGTAAGTTTTTTTCCCCTTTTTTTGTAAACGAATAAACAGTTCTGTATAATCACAAGACATCTGAATATTTATATGTTCTACTTTCTCTTTTGCCTTTTCTGATCAGACAATTCAGGCAAGTTCTGCATGTTAAATGATCTTTTTGTTTTCTCTGATGCTTTTTCATTAGTTTCTCCCCTTTAAGTGCACTTGAAAAAAATAATAGATCTAGTTGGTACCTATCCTATTTTGCCTTCAAGTTCATTACCTTTTGCAATTCTGTAAGTATTGCTATTTGCATCATTTTGCTATTCTGTAAGTAATATACAAGCTAGTATGATTAAATAAGCATAATTGTATTATATCCTGTTTAGAATAATAGAGTTTCTTGCTCTTCAGGCACAGCAGTTTGTCTCTGTTTTACTGCCTCAGCCAAGTCAAGAAGATAAGTTCATTTCTTACATTGGATGTGCTTTTGTTCTGAAGGTAAATATATGCCCTTTTGATTTCCAAAAATATAAAGTGCTACAATGAATGCAAACAACAGTTTGCATTCATTATTGTCTGAAGGGGGGGGAGTTAATAGTAGCTTCTTTTTTGGAATACTACTTTCTTATTAGGTTAAAATTCAAAGTATGAACCTGATAGCTGATGTAACAATTCTTGCTAAATGTATTTTTGAAGTGTAGTTGAAAAGTCACTCATGCTTGCTTCTTAATTTTCAGTGGGGACATGAAATTGCTTTTGGGCCTGCCCTAAGTCAGACATAATACGTGCATGAAGAAAACTTTAGAATAAGACTGAATTCTATCATAGTTGTAACTGAAAAAGAACATGCCTTTCTCCCCATATCCTTAAAAACAAAAGCATATGCTTTTTCTATTTGAAAACTCTTGGGTTTTTTAATCAGTCTATAATTTATAGACTATTTTAAAGTATAGTTCGTATGCATACATCAGTGAAGCATAAAGATTCTATATATAATTCAGCACTTATAGGTAGGGGGAAAAAACCAGATAGCTTTTTACAAGAATGTAAACATTGTGTTCTTTAGTATTGCAGAATTTAAATTCGGTGAAACTTAAACCTGTATAAATACACTAGGAATTGTGTTATTACTGGGAATTTCCTACTGGAAAAAGCTGCTAAATGAGACAGTCTGTCCAAAATGGTACTGGACTTCTGTTTATTGGAAGCTTTCAAATGAAGCTGCATTGCTAGCCAATCAGGGATGATTTATTGGAAGGCTTGGAAAAAATGACCTACAAACTCCCTTCTAATTCATGCGTTTTGTAATTCTGCAATCTGATTGGGATTGCGTAGGGAATTTCCAAGTCATCCATCATGTAAAACATGCAATTTCTGTTGATGGCAATAGGAGGCAGAGGTATTAGACTCGACTTTTCTTACTATTATTTGATAGGTGGCAGTGTAAATGCCTTTCTTCATGTAATTCTAAGTTATGGTTGCTTTTCCAGAATTGACTTCTTTTCCAAGACAATAATTGTAAGTTTGTTTGTTTTTTAATTTCATCTAATAATTTTTAGGCGCTGCACTTTTTGCATCTGCTTGTTTCTCAACTTACAACAGATATCTTTTTCATCGATTGGGAGCGTCCAAAAGGAAAAGTTCTTAAGGCAGTAGAAGGTATAAGATGTTTCTCCTTTGGTTGATTAGCTTGCTGATTTCAGAAATTGTGCAAATCTCATCCTAAGCATTCTATGCTTATGTAAAGAATAGCTTTACTTTGTACCGATGTATGTAGCAACATCTATATCTTCGTTTCATATTATATATGAAGTAACTGTACACATTCTTTTTGTGTTGGGGTATGTTAACCATATGGTTAACATGTAAAATCCATTATACAGTTTTTGGATAAGTAATGAGTGCATACCCAAATCTTTAACATTTATATACTGGATTATATAAAATAGACCCGGGAGAGGAACAAAAATGCATGATATGTTTTATATTAATTTTATATAATCTAAGTACATAATCTAATGTAATCAAACCAGTGGTGTTTGTGTCATTGAGGCCAAAATAAAATATTTAACATACGTTTCTTCTTCATAGGAGAAAATGGTATAAGAAGTGTTTCTGCACCAGTCAGCATATGGAGAACATACTTCATAGCAAATGAGTGGAATGAAATTCAGACCATTAGGAAAATAAATCCTCTCTTCCAAGTGCTTGCTGTTCTCTTCTTTTTAGAGGTGACTTTTTTTTTCAATGTTCCAAGACATAATTGGGTCATGAAAACTGAGTAATGAAAAAAATCACATTTATAATACAGTAGTTGTCACAAAGTGGGCCTCCTAAAATACCAGTTTTTAACATCCTTAAACTGACTTATGCAATCTGGACATCCAACAGTGAAATTACTGCATACAGAATAATCAAAGCAGTAACATTAAGTATATGAAGCCAGTTGCATACAAAACAATAAAATAGTTACTAATAGTCTTTTGGGAATGTAATTCTCATGTTTTATGAGAGAATGACAAGGGTAAAGTCAAAGAAAGCCGAAAACACAATTTTGAGAAGTTACTTAGGGTACTCTCAGACCTCAAGACCTTCCGCCGGGAGTTAAAAACATGGCTCTTCCGGCAGGCCGACCTGGCCTAGGATAATTAGGGGTTTTTAAATTTTAAAGGGGTTTTAACGGCCATCAATTTATTTAATGCCTTTTTAAAATTTTTACGTATTATTTATTACTGTTATTTGTATTGTTTTAATTATTGGCTGTGAACCGCCCTGAGTCCTTAGGGAGTAGGGCGGTATACAAATTGAATAAAATGAAATGAAAAATGAATGAAATGTCACATCCCAGTGACAATTAAATTGTTTATGGTAAAATAAAGTTGCTCAACTATTTTATGTTATATAACTTGGACCCTTCTGAAATCTATGAGCTTATGAAACTATTTAATTGAGCTTCCTTAGGACGTCTTTTGTTTCTTCAAAATGTGTTCCTAATACAATTTTGAGGCTTGTTCCAAGATTTTATCTTTATGGCTCTGAATCCTGTTTGATCCTAATGGGCTGTTACCTCAGCTGTTTACAAAAAGTGACCAATCTTGTTGGTATCAAACTTGTATGAACAAATTATGCAGTCTCAGTCTTTCTTCACAAAATGTAGGTCAATCAACCTTTATGGGAAAAGCAATAAATTAGAACATTGATAATCAAAATAACCTCACCTAGTTCCTGAATTTCATCATCAAATGTTAGATTACTGCAAGCCCCCTATTGTGGGGTATTTATACTGTCTGACACTGAGTAAATATAGATGGACTTTCTCTAGAGTCCATGTTAACCATTTGTCTGAAATGGTGTAGGGCAGTGATGGCGAACATTTTTTCCCTCAGATGCCGAAAGTGCGCCTATGCATGTGCCCACACCCATAATTTAGTGGCCCCCATGTCACACCCCCTACACATGCGTGCACGACCCTCCACTCCATTTCCCGACTTCCGGTGGGCACGGTAGGTATGTTTTTCATCCTCCCCCACCCCCCAGAGGCTGAAAACACCATCCCAGAGCCTCCATGTGAGCCGAAAATCAGCTGGCCAATGCGCACATACGTGCTGGAGCTGAGCTAGGGCAATGGCTCACGTGCCAGCAGATATGGCTCTGCGTGCCACAGGAGGCACGCATGCCCTAGGTTCGCCTCACGGATATAGGGTTTCCTGCGCAATGGGACAGCAGGTTTCCTGAGCAGGGAGTTGGACTACAAGAACCCCAAAGTTCCTTCCAATTCTGATATTCTGTTAATGCTTTTCCTTCTGCTTGTTAGGGGGGAGGTAAATTTCATGAGCTCCTTATTCTTAGAAACTTGACCTTGTAGCTGTAGATAAGTAGAAATACTTGACCAAGTGTTCTTAGTGTCCCTTATATGAAGATACACTTTACCATCTTCAATTATTTCCAAATTTTCAGGTCATATAGAATAGATTTTATCTTCAATATCCTTTAAAAGATGTTAACTATTTACTCACATTCTAAGTTGTTAAATACCTTTACTGAGTTATAGAACTGCCCAAAACTTTGACTTAGATGTGTCATCCTATCATTTTATGATAATGTCCTGGTAACGGGATTGCTGTAGCAATCTATTTATTTTCTCTTATTTGTAATAATGGTCAAAGTCTCTAGTAAAGAAATTTTGATTTCCAATTTCTCTATTGTTCATTCTCACAGGCAGTTTGTCTGTGTTTAGTGAATAAACAGTTCAAACCACTATTCAGAATGAAGATCTTGATGGAACATGCTCTTAGGTGTTCTCGCTTATTTGTACCCAGACTATCATTAAGTGTTGTACCTTATGATTCTTGATGAACTTATCTTTTCTTTTATGCACACTGAGAGCATATGCATCAAGACAAATTCCTTGTGTATCTAATCACACTTGGCCAATAAAATTCTATTCTATTCTAGACATTGCATTGCACTGGCGTCCTTCAGTCTCGAAAGACTATGGTATTATGCTCTGGACTCTCCAGAGCATGAGGCCTGGGTAGGTTAGTTTGGAGCAGCATATCCCCCCTCTCCACATCTCTGAAATAATCCAATGGAATGGCAAAGCCAATACAATTGGTTCCAGCTATGTCGCAGGAGTATAAATATTTCATTTTTCTGGTTTAAGAAAGCATTCCTAAGAATTTTTATTTCTTAAAATTGATTAACTGAGACGTTATAAAAATATAATATTGTAGGAACACAGTGCTAACATTTCCAGAAAGTTAACATTATAAATATATTTACACAAGACTCTGAAATTTGAATTTTGAATGCAGCTTGCAAGCAAATAAGCTTTCAGTTCTGAGGGAAAGAATAAATCATACCGCACTAAAACATAAAAAAATAATGTTTAAATAGACAGCGATTAAAGCAAAGCTTCCTATCTTCTGGTGAATGCAGCTATTTTTTGTTTGTTTTATTAAAGAAGAGCTAACAAATCCAGGATAAGAAATAAAGACCATTAAATGGCAGCAGAAAATACAGAACAGCCTAATGCCTTGCTTCCACCTAGTGGTTACCCATATTTTTCAGAGTATAAGTTGCACCTTTCCCCTCCCCCCTCAAAAGAGGGTGGAAATGTTGATGCATCTTATACAGAGAATACAGCCATTTTTGGCCTCCCGAAGCCCCGTCCCCACATCCCATTTTTGCAAAAAACAGGCCCGTTTTTGCAAAAAATGGGATGAACAGAGCATTTGGGAGGCCTGCAGAGTGTTCCTGGGGGCTAGGAGGAGGCAAAAATGCCTCCGTTTTTTTGAAAAACGGCCCATTTTTTGCCAGTTTTTCTATATTTAAGAGCCGAGGTGGCGCAGTGGTTAGAGTGCAGTACTGCAGGTCACTGCAACAGACTGCTAGTTAAGCAGTTCAGCACATCAAATCTCACCAGGCTCAAGGTTGATTCAGCCTTCCATCCTTCCAAGGTGGGTAAAACGAGGACCCAGATTGTTGGGGGCAATATGCTGATTCTGTAAACCGCTTAGAAAGGGCTGTAAAAAGCACTATGAAGCGGTATATAAGCCTAAGCGCTATTGCTATTGCTACTTGCATTTGCATGCTTTTGAATTGCTGGCGCAGGAACGGGAGCTCACCCCGTCGTGTGATGCTTGGGTCTCGAACTTTGGAGCCGTCTGGTAGACAAGCCCAGTGTCTTAACCACTAGGTCACCTACGCCCATTAGGTGTAAGCAAATAAGTAACTTGCTTTGTTGTTCAGGCAATGGTCCCACCAAGACCCGAGTGAAAAGAGGGAGAGATAATAGATGAGTGGGTGGGTGGGATTTGAGCAGACAGACAAAGAAAGAGGAAGTAAAATAAAGCACATTTTTCCCTGAGGGCTGTTCCAGGCTGAGTTTTTGAGGCTGCAGCGCATGAATACGGGGGAAATATTCTCTCTCTCTCTCTCTCTCTCTCTCTCTCTCTCTCTCTCTCTGAGTTGAAGGCGCTATCTAAAATTAACTGAGCCACTCAGACTGCTGATATGCAAACGGTGAATCCCTGTGGATTTTGAGCATTGAAGAAAACGATGGGATGGGAGGTGTGTGTGTAGGGGGGCTGTGAACGCATTGAGCATGATACATATCCTGTGCGGAGCCCCTTGTCTGTTCCTGAACACGATATTTGTGGGTTGAGCGCAACAGGAACGGGAGAAGAGAGGATTTTTTCCCCCCTGAAAACGGTAGAATTTGCTGCTTCTGACTTAATTACAGTTGCTAGGTTGAAATGTTTCTTTAAAAGCCTTTGTGAGTAATTAGTGTCAAAAATATAAGATCTATAAAGCCATAAACTCACAGCTTGGTAATATTACCAAGTGCTAATTAAAAAGGAGGGAGGGGGAGGGGAAATCATCTCTTTCCTTATCAGACTTCCAGGGAAGGAAAAAAAATAAAATAAAAAGATTAAAACAATGCAATTTCTAAAATAGTTTTGTTTTCGTTGGTGTGCAAAAAAGGTGCAAACTGGAGCTGGAAGATTTGGGATACCATTGAAGGTGGACCACATTGTGGTCAAATTTGGAGGGAGAGGGGAAAATGGGAGGCTTTAAATGAAATATATCTTCTCCATCTTCTCCACTTTCTCCATCCTTTTCTCCATCTCCATTTTCTCTGTCTTCTCCACTTTCTCCATTTCCACTTTCTCCGTCCTCTCTACTTTCTCCATCTTTTCCAGCTTCTGCAACTCCATCTTCTCCACTTTCTCTGTCTTCTCCACTTTCTCCATTTCCACTTTCTCCATCCTCTCTACTTTCTTTTCCAGCTTCTGCAACTCCATCTTCTCCACTTTCTCTATGTTCTCCAACTTCTCTATTTCCACCTTCTCCACTTTCTCCACCTTCTGCATCTCCATCTTCTCCACTTTTCTCCACCTTCTTTATCTTTCTTTGTCATAGTCCTCACTGTCTTCCTCAAGGCTGCTTTCAAACAGTCTTAGGAGAGGCCTGCTAACCTTGGATCCACAAAACCGAGGGCTTGATGGAAAGAAAACATTGCCATCGAGGTCACAGCAGGCTGACTCTTAATTGGTAAGGGGGGGTGGGAAGGATTCTTGCTCCTCTCCAACTTGCTACACATACTAATGGCCTCTTCCAAGGTGAGCGTGGCAGCTCATACTTCTATCATCGGTACGTGCTGAGAATTTGCTCATCTTGGATAACAACTTGGCGTAGGGGGGGGAAACAGAATGTCAGGGTTTCAAGTAGCACCCCCAGCGAAAGAAAACTCAAAAGCTTGAGTTTCCTCAACATTCCACTTTATTAGAGATGTCACATTGGCACATCTGGGGAAACACGAAGCTGAAAGTATCCAGGTTTTCCCCACCCAAGTGGAAGTCCAAGTCCAAGTCCCTGCCCCAACACCCGCATGTCAATCACATGAGCCAGTCAATGCACCGTCCCAACTGGAGATGCCTCCCAGGCACACCCCTCCAGGCGCAGATCAGAGTGGCCTTGACGGAGAAAGGAATGCTATTTTGACTATGTAACATCCCCGCTCCTACAATCCCCCCTCCCAGGTTTCCCACCAGAGGTGGGTTCCTCCCGGTTCAGACCAGTTCACCCGAACCGGTAGCGACCCGCTGGTGACATAGCAATGATGTCACGGAACCAGTTCGGTCACTGCTGGTCCGTAGGCACCGCCCTTAGTCATAAACTCTAGCTGAAAACCACCAAGCTCAGAGAGCACCAAGGACCCCACAGTTCCTCCTCCCTTTCTCCTTCTATCCTCTTCCTCTGCTCCTTCTCCTTCTCTCCCTTTTCTCTCCTCTCCTCCTTTTCCTCCTCCTTCTCGTCCCCCTTCCTCTTCTTCTCCTTCTCCATCCACAAACCCACTCTTTTAATGTCTTCAAGAAAACCACCAAGCTCAGAGAGCACCACGGACCCCAAAATTCAACCCTGAGCTACAAAGACTCTCTTCTATCCATAGTTTTTGAAAAACGGGGGGGTGAAGAACTCCCAACATTGGTAGATTGTTCCGTCTACTTCCATGCTATTCGGATATTCTCCTGCCATCTTCCCTCCTTCCTGAAGTCCTGGAGGTCAGTTTCAGAGAAGTACCCAAAACGTGGACTGCAAAGCTGCTTTCCCTACTCCCTCTGCTGGGAATCACAAACCGCAACTTCCTTCTTCCTTCCACTGTTCACACGTGCTAATCGTTTCTGTTTTAAAATCATTTAAGCCTATTTGTGAAATAAAGGAAAATTGATAGATGCAGTCACCGGATGCAGCTGTTTCTGACTAACCATTGCAGTCTGCTTTCATAAATCTGTCCAATTTCATCAAATTACTCTGCTGGCCATCTCCCCATCCCATTGCTGCAAATTCCAAAATATATATACGAACGTGTGTGTGTGTGTGTGTATTATATTCCGTTGTGCACAATGTGGGTGGAAATTTCCTTTTTATTCTTTCTAAATGCATCTTTGAAACCTGCGTTTTGGCCGCTGGAGAACACTGGCTGGAGAAATCAATCTATCTATCTATCATCTATTTTT
>JANHGD010004299.1:29543-43707 GCA_027560375.1 Imantodes cenchoa | reverse complement strand
TGTGAAAACTGAACTGCATATGATAAAGTGTTACTAGATATTTATTAGTGCCTAGGATTTCCACATGCAGGATTACTCCAGAAATTAAAACAGTATTTAATGGTAATGTCAAAGTTGTTCTCATCAGGCCAGGTATTTTAAAATCCCAAATTAGTTTAATTCCATTTGAAAATGATTATTGTAGAAGATCTGTTTGAAATCTTCTAGATCAACACAGCTGATTTCCTGTATAGTTGGTGGTGGTCATAACTAATATTTTCAAGGACAGAGGAGAAGGGCATATTCTGGGGATTTAGGAACTATTACATAATCTCACAGCATTATCAAAAGACTGAGATTTTATGTGTCTCACCTGAAATCTCATAAGATGACATATGCATATATGGCACAGTCCTTGGTTACCGTAATTATACCAGACACTGCCTTGCAACAATTGAATCTGTCCATTCAGTAAGAACATTTTAAGATGTTCTACATGAGGTTATGTGGTCGTAGATGGAACTGAGTTGATTACTTTGTGATGCCTTTGTATCCCTTTTTTACTTGGTAATATACTGCTGAGAGTCTATGGATTGTGGAGATACAAAAAAGTATCACACTGTAAATGATAGACAGATATCCGATGTCCAAAATTTGATGACCTTATGAGATTTAGCCCCTTTTAAGCATTTTTAGTATTTTTAATAATATTTTCAAGATTTTACTGATCCCATGTTGGATTTTTGGCTAACCATATTTCTGAAGTATTCTACAGTATAGCATCAAAACATCTACTGAACTGAGTAAAAAAAAAACCCTTCTTTTTATTTCAACAACTGTGAATTATGTTCATTCCCAGCTGTAATAAGTACCAAACAATGTTAATTAGTGCAACAGAAGTCTGCCAAAGTCTTTATCTCTATTACACATTGCCAAAGACTTAATTGGCAAGGAGCTTTGCAAGGCCAAACAGAACACGGACTCAGAACTGAGCTGCTGAGTTACACCGACCAGAATTGAACCATTGCTTTCTGCAATGAGCACATCCATTTGCTCCACTTTTATATCTTATGGGAGAGACCAATCATCTCCAAGTCTTATTCCCGAGTAGCCCTTTTCCTCTGTAACTGTTCTTGCTTTCTGGCAGCTCTGTGCATGCACACATTGGGAACAGGCTCCCCCTGTTCCTCTGCCTCGCTCATGTCAGTCTCTGGAGGCTCTGGAGTCAGCACAAATCTCCCAGATGGCCCGGGCTGGATCTCTGCCTCTGACACCGAGTCTTCTCCAGACTCCAGGACTGGCCCATATTCCTCCCCAGCCTCCTCTCTGTCCAACTCTGCTGCCAGCTCTACAGGCTATTGGCGGACCACAACAAGTATTTCTTGACAACTTGAAGATGTGTGTATTTCCATTCCCAGAATTCCCCACCAGCATGTCAGCTGGGGAATTGTAGGAGTTGAAGTCAACACATCTTCAAGCTGTTGAGATTAAGAAACACCGACCAGTGTCAAGCCACCTTGAAAGAACCTTAAACCTAATGTGTCTTCCCTGACATGTCTTCATCACCATCTGGATGTCTCATACATACCTAGAATAGTGTTGAACTTGCTGTCAGTCCTTTTCCCTTTTTCCTGCCTGAATTACCCAATACTGGAATCCTGAAACCTAGACAATCAGTGTGTCAGTTACTGAATTTATCTGAGCACTCTGTGAATCATCCACAGTCCTTTTCTCTTCCTTGATAGGAAGTGAAGCAAAGCCACCCCCACCCCCATCCCAAAATGAAAAAGAAATATGCACTCATGCATTTCTGGCAAACTTTGTGAAATATGAAAAGCGGATTGGACGTCAGAAAATTGACTTGGAGCCAAGTTTTTTTTGTTTTTTATGCCTTTGGTTTTAATAGTTTTAATATGGTTTTTATGTTATTTTAGTTTTAGCTTGGGAGCCGTGCAGAGCTTGTTATAAGATGGGTAGCTATATCAATGTTTCAAATTAAAAAAATACACCAATCAGTCAATCAATCAATCAATCAATCAATCAATCAATCAATCAGGACATTCCATAGCTAGCAAACCATCTGCCCTCCTATTTTAATTCATATGTGTGAATGCAAGGAGGAGGGTTTGATAACTTGAGCAGCTTTTGTATGAAGACTGTATTCACCAGCTTCTGAATATTTACAGATTTACAGAGTTGGAAGGGACCTTGTAGATCATCTAATCCACGGGTCTGCCACCTGTGGCTCCGGAGCTGCATGCGGCTCTTTGGGCCCTCTGCTGTGGTTCCCTGTCAGGTGATCCTATCATTTATTGGCCCTGTCCCTCGCCCTCCCCTCCCAGTCACTCCTTGCCTAGCCTGAGAAGGTAAGGGCAACGGCAGGGGATGAAGACTGGGGCTCATTCTCCGGTGCCTCATTCTTGCTGGAGCTTCTTCCAGCTCTTGTTGGTGCTGGGTGTGCCTGGGTCGCTTGGGGAGATGCGCAACTGCTCTCCACCCCGAGACATTGGCTCGAACCAGCCGCGACTGATGCCAGCCTTGCTATCACACAAGCTGGTGGGTTGGGAATAGGATCTGGGAGGAGGAGACGACAGCCATGTGAAAGCCTTGTGAAACATGGCTAGGGGGGTCATGTGACTGGGTGGGAGTGAGTGAGTGACATCGAGTTGGCCACACCCACTCAGGTTTTGTGGCTCCCGATGTTTTCTTTTCTGTGGGAAACGGGTCCAAATGGCTCTTTGAGTGTTTAAGGTTGCAGACCCCTGGCTTAGGTGCTTGGTTGGTTATTATGGAATTGACAGAGTTGAACATCTCTTCAGTTCTGCAAACCAGTCGCATGGCAATTCCTATTTAATTGTTGTTAGATTTATGTTTTGCCTTCCCTTCTGGAAGTGAAACAATATATAGTATTATAATTTCTATTTTTTTCCTCCAAAATAACAAACCTGTAGGGTTAGGGTTAGGTTTAGGGTTAGGGTAGGTGGATAGAATTGAGAAGAAGTAGCTGGGCCAGTCACCAATGAGCTTTTGATTTGAACCTTGGTTACCCCAGCCTGGTCTGACATCTTAATCAGTGTATTTTACTGGCTAAACTAGAAAAACAAAACACTTTCTTTTTTAACTTATTAGTAAATCTCATTTTTCACAGGTGGTATATTTTTCTGTCATTTATGAAAGATTTATCGAAGATAGGATCAGGCAGTTTGTTGATTTATGCTGCATGAGCAATGTAAGTATTTTATACTTCCAAATAGTACCTTTCTTCAAAAAGGCTGTTCATATTCAGACATTTCAAAATTATATTTGAACTGACGCACTTTGTCAATATATCTATAGTTAGTATACTAATAATTTATATCCCAAAGTACTTTTTTTAAACAATTTTCCATTTTTTTCTCACTAAAATCCATATGGGTTTTATTTCTTTATAATTTTACTGATGTAGACCTTTAAAAAAGTCCTATCCGTAGGAAAGCTTCGGATGATATTCTGAGATAAATTCAGAATTCCATTTTTCAAGTGCCTGAATCCAGATGTGAGCCAGAGAGACAAAGGACTGATTTTCACTTTTCTTATTTTAATGCTCAGTGTAATGTCATTTGAATTTTTAATGAAACTCATTCCACTCAGTGTAGTTGTTGCTAAGTTTGTGCTGCATTCCAGTCCAATAAAGATGTTGTTCCTCCTGATAGCCTCATGCAAGGAAGGAAGGGTCTCACGATCATACATACGATTTCAAAGGGGCTTCAAAATTAAAACATATCCTGTATTTCCAAATATACAGTTGAGGGGTGGGTTCCACTTGCCTTCGCCACCGGTTCACATCATGACATTTTGCACAAATGCGCATGCTCCACTCATGCAGGCGTACCCTCCGCTTGTGCACATGCATGTCCCCTCCCCCACTTCCATGCATGCTCAGTAGCTGAAATTGGCCCAAAACACAGCTGAGGAGCTGATCAGCTGTGCTTCGGGCGAAGAAATAAAGATCAGTATTAATCCGGGGCGGGCGGGAGGAGCCTTTTTCAAGCAGCAAAAGAAAAGATGCCATCCAAACAGGAAAAATTTTGGGGGAAAAAATTCAAAAAAAAAATGGCAGCGCGCATGGACCAGCACAGACCGAATCAGATCTGTGCTGTCACCAGCGGGTCGCTACCGGTTCAGGAGATCCAGTGTGAACTGGGAGGAACCCACCCCGATACAGTTGCTTATTCTCTGTAGCATAGGAGTGATGATATAATACATTTTACAAAATGCAGTGGTGAGCAGAATTGTTCTTGCTGTTATCTGAATGTGTACTAAAATGTTCCATTTTACTTTTCTCATATTGCAGATTTCAGTTTTCCTATTGTCAGAGAGATGTTTTGGGTATTACATTCATGGGCGATCTGTACATGGCCACTCAGATACAAATATGGAAGAGATGAATATGAACCTAAAAAGGGAAGCAGTAAGTGAAGAAACCAGAAGACTGGA
Source organism: Imantodes cenchoa (assembly GCA_027560375.1). Taxonomy (NCBI): domain Eukaryota; kingdom Metazoa; phylum Chordata; class Lepidosauria; order Squamata; family Dipsadidae; genus Imantodes; species Imantodes cenchoa. The sequence continues at coordinate 39,252 of JANHGD010004299.1, read as the reverse complement.
AATCTAAAATGGTTTCATTCTAACAATTTTAATTGTTTAAAGAACCTGTTACAACTTTCATTAAGTTCATTTCATTCATTAATACACAGTTAATAGATTACTCTCTTCTACCTTCCCTGCATTTGATCTTTCAAAATATGGCCAGTTCTGTCACAGCTTATGAAATTTACCAGACAGAAGCAAGTTCAAATAAAATCTTTCATATGGACTTAACACTGAAAAATATTTAACTGGGAGATGTTCAGAATTTCTGCTAATACAGAAAGCAATCCATTGTCTCTTCCAAAAGAGTTTTTAATTGTTTTTAATGTTTGTATTATTTGTATGGTTGCCTTATTTATTTATTTTGATCTTTTTTTGTATTGTTCATGTTTTAATTTTAAGCCATCCAGAAAAAAAGTATCAGCTAAATTACTAAAGCTTGTAAGAGTATCCTAATGAATTTTGGTCACAGAGAGGGGATCTCTAGAACAGTGTTCAAAAAGTCAAGATGACAACCAGAAATGCACAACCAAAGCCCTTTTAATCTGCTTTGTAATGTGAATAAAGAGACAGGTAAAGTTGTGGCTGCCATCTTGACTTTTTTTACCCTGATCTCCATAGATCTCCCTGAAGAGAAATTATATTCAACAAAGCTATTAGAATAACAATATTATCTTTCATCACTTTTTGGCGGTGACTGTTCTTACCATTATGAACTATATTTTATATCAAAATTTTAGATTCTTCACAGTCTGGAATCACATATTGTACACATTCTGTTGTGACAGGAATAATATGGGGCTCCCAGACCTTAGCTAGAAAAATCCAGATGGTGGCAAAGAGAAAATTCGTTATTCCAATCCAATGTTCATCCAGATTTTTTTGCAGCTTATATTTGATCATCTTGCATTAGTGTTGCTAAAACTTGATGACTTTAAAATGTGTGTGCTTCAACTTCCAGATTTTGCTGTCTATAGATTTCTGGGTGTTGAAGTCCATACATCTTAAAAGTTGCCAAGGTAGAGAAGCGGCAACCTACATAATAAATTGTTAAGTTTCAATCTTTGTACATGTTTTCATCAATTTTACTTTGTGTCATTTCCTCAGGAAAATCTGTGTAGCCAAAGAGGTTTGTTACCAAATACAGATGGCCAGACGTTTCAGATTTCCATTTCAAGCAAAATGAGGCAGCAATATGACAAGATTCATGAATCATTGACAAGGGTATATATCTTTTTGTTGTTAGATTGTTTGCTATCAAATATTTGAAATACGATTTTTGCAGAAATATATGGGATCCAATTCTTGCGAAAATATGGTATTTGATACGATTACTTTTCTCACTTTTGTGTATGTTTGTATAGCCAAGGATTCATTATTCATTCTCCTACCGTATTTGTGTGCTATATAGGTGGATCCTCACTCTACATTCATATTCCTACAGTTTAAATGGAGTTTATCATTTTATATTTGTATGTTAAAATGGTTGATGAGATCCTTTTAGAGAGTAGTATTAGTGCAGAATACTGTATACTCTTAGAAGAGAATAAATGTAGCCCAGGGTTAAACTGAAGTTCTTGGTGCTCTCCGAGCTTGGTTGTTTGTTACAGACATTTTGTTACCCAACTAGATAACATCTTCAGTGCTGGAAGGGAGTGATTGTTTGCTCTTCTTATATAAAGTAGCTTGTCCTGTCAGTGTTGGTGGCAATGTTGTTTTCTTCTGGGAAGTTCCTAGATGTTTACTGTTTGATTGTCTGCTGTTCATCCCTACTTATCTGTCAAGGAACTTTTCTAGTCTTTTTGCTTTCTTTTTAGCTTTTTTAATTATCTATAATACAGCCCACAATATTGCCATAGACCACAAGCCAACTAAAGCCCTCTAAAACATCTTAAGTAAACTAAACGACCCAGTAGCCCAAGGGAAGAAAAAAAACCAGGAGTCATCTACATCGTGCAGTGTCAGACTGCCCCAAACTGATCCCTTAGAAAAGAAAAACTCTCAACTCCATTAGCTTGAAGCAAAAGGTTTTTTTTACTATAGGAAGTTGGTTGCTGTAAAGTCAGGATAGCTCTAAGATTTTTCTATGCGAAAAAGATACAGGAAGGGTTCCCTTCTTCCCTCACCCCAGCGATCCCCTCGCCAATTGGGACTCAGCAAGATGTTATGAAAACATCTTGTCGGCAATTCACATTCTTTTCTCAGGATGCATAGCCTTGGTGCTTCTGGTACAAACTGGTTCCAGGCTTCTCTGGTCTTCCTCACCTGTCATTACCTCTACCCTATTTCCCATCACATATACACACAATCATATTATCCATTTGTCCACCACCACCCCTTCAGCCTTTGATAGCAGGAACTAGCAGGACCTGACATAAAGTATGAAGACTAACAGCCATTGTACAGGACAGATCAGCAGAAGAATAGCAAAGCAGTAGCAGAGCACAACTAATGATCATGAGACACAATGAAAACGCCTTAATTTATTAATACATGGACAACTTAGTCATAGTTTCAACTGGGGAAACTGAGCATCCTAGACCAAACTAAATCCAAAAATTCTAGGAAATTCCTGAAAGCATGGCACTTAAGACAAATCAGCCATCACCTTCACATAAAAGGTAAGCAACATTTACAAACCATTCAAAGAGAGACAATAAAAAAGGGAACCAGAAGCGTCGCAGCGATACCAGCTGGGAAAATAGCAGAGCTCTGACGAGCTTCGCGAAAACCCAGCTGGACAAACTGCTGTCAGGGGAGTCTTCGGACCAGAGCCATCCTAAAGGGACGGTGAAAAAGAAGAGGGGTTTTGCAGATCACGGGGAGCAAGGCAAGCTCCCCGGCAGGTCAGAAACAAGTTCTTCAAACCGGCGGTGGAGGCGGCGGCCATTTTTCAATGACCGCTCTGAAGCTGGGGCAACCTGACTAAGATATTGTGCAGGAGCAGTGTTTGAAGGAAGTGTTGGATCCGGAGAGAGATTGGCCAATTTATGAGAAAAAGAAACTTAAATTTTGGATTCTAATTTTTTTTTAAAAATTAAATCAGCGACTATTGGAGATTTGGAACACAGGAAAGAAAAGTGGGAGTGACATAGTGAAGCCCAGGAAAAATTCTTGTCAATTAGATATGGAATTGGAAAAGCTCTAACAGAATAAAAGAGAAAAGATTTGAAGAAGAAAAATAACATTTTCGTCCGTCCCCCCCTTTGGAATAGATTTAAAACTTTTTGGTACTTTGAAAAGAAAAGAAAATGAATAGATAGATCTAAGAGAGACATCTACTGGAGGAAAGTGAGTACAACTTTCAAAGGAAGATACAAGAAATAGAATACAGACAAAAGCTGACCTTGAAAAGATAAGTTGACTATTGGTCAGAATTTTTAAGGAGTGTCTGGTTTTTGTCTTATCGTTTCAATTTGTTTTTTTTGCGGGGGGGGATTTGGCTGTGGAAGAAATAAGACTTTGGAATTGGTTTAGATTAAAACTGGGACTGGAAACAAAACCTGAATATAAAGGAAAAATTGATATATTTTTTTATCATGGAGTGTTGAATGTATAAAGAATTGCTTGAGATGTTAAAAAGTGTACAAGCAATATTAAAAGATTATAGAGCCAGAAAAACCAATGAAGCACATAGAACAGGAGATAGAAGAGGAATTTGTAAAAAAGAATACAAATGAGAATCAGGAAGAGAATAATGAGCAAAAAGAAGATAGAAATGAAATTCAGCTAGATAATTTCACTGAGATTTACAGTGTTATGGAAGGAGGAGAGAGGGAAAAGGGGAAACGCTCCTCAAAAAAGAAACAGATAAAAGGTGACGAGGGAAACAACAAGAAGAAAAAAAGAAAAATTCTGGAAAGGGTTACACAAATAATAGATCAAAAGAAAATTAGAAAAATTCAGAAGAAAAGACACAATACATATAAAATTTAAAAAAGGGGGGGAAGAAACCAAGAGAAAGGGATAAAAAAGCCGACAGAAAATTAATACAAACGGGACTGTTAGAAAGACCAAGAGATAATGGCTTAAAAAGGGAAGATTAAGAAGAGAGGAAGAAAAATAGGTTTTGTAGGGGTAGATGTAGTAGGATCTAATAGAATTGTACTACCGGTAGTACTAAACATTTTAAATTGTTAATTAGTATAAAGATGGTTTTTTTCTTATTTTGTATGTTAAACTGAAAATAGAAGATGATTTATGTTATAAATAGTAAAATATTTTTAAAGATAAAATTGGAAATGGGATTAACTTTGACTGTAAAGTGAAGTAAGATAACACTGAGAAATGGGTAAATAAATGGACTGTTAAATGAAATAAGAAATTAAGGATGTATAATGGTATAGTGATTTTGAATATGTTGGAGAAGAAAAGGAATTGTACTAGTACTAAAATTGTGGGGGGAAATGGGTTTTTTATAGATGTAAAATTGAAACAAGATGAATTGTGCTATAAATTATGGTACTTCAGTAGATGAAATTGGAACTGAAATTAATATTGGTGTTTGATTATAAAATTAATTTAAGATGTAAATGTGGAGGGTTAAAGAGCTAGAAGGGAAACTTAAAGGGTGTTTTGAAAAATGGAAATTATAATAAATGGGCATATAGTGGTATGTGATTAAAAACATGTACAAGAATTTTTTTAATAAGGATAAAGAATTGTGGAAAAAAGAAGAATATAGCTGAAATTGGAAATTAGATGTATTACTAATTATGTATAAGAAATTATGTAAGAGAAAGGATCTGGACATCACTTTCTCCATAAAAGATGTATATGTTTTGTTTTAAAAATAAAAAAACTTATTAAAAAAAGCCAATAAAAAAGTTAGAAAGAAAACAAAAAGATTAGAACATCTCCTGACCTGCAGTCAACAACCAGAGAATTAGGGACTAACACCAGATAAACAACCAAGCAGTAAACAATATTGCAATCATTGCCTTCTTCCGGGGCTCAGAGAAAGTGACTAGTCAAAGGTCAAAATGGACCTGCAAAGATACATGCTTCAGATTAATTTTTATTCTCTCGTTTTCCTTTCAGAAACGTGGTCCTGTTAGGCTTCTGAATTCTTCTGCAACCACATTTGAGCAAAGCACAAAAGCATACCACACTATGAATAAATTTCTAAGCTCATTTATTGATCATGTATGTATTATGCATTATGATTAACACATGAAATATTGATTTTCATGTGATTGTGAGGTAGTTTTTTTAGCTTGTGTTACTTTCATCTAAGTCTATTGATTAGCTGTAATATATTTTTGTCCCAAAAACGGCTCGTTGTTGTTCATTTAATATTGTTGCAATTTCTAACATTTTTAATATAATTTGTGAAAAATATTTTAGCTATAATACCCAGAACATGATGTTATCAGCTCTGACAATATTCTGCTAGCTGGCTGATGGGGCATCATCATTATCATCATTATTAGTTTTTTTATAATAGACTTTGGCTTGATCTTTATGTTTTTGGTGTTGTTCATCTGTATTATCATCATCAGCCACACAATTATTTTGTACTGTTTGTTCTGTTTTGCTTGGTTTGCAAACATTGTCTTACAAAGAACACATTGTTTTGTTTTTCTGTTACTGTTCGTTTGAAAGGAATTTTATAATGAAGAGTTTCTTTTGCTTCTTCTGAATTGTTATATTTTCCTTTTTTAATAGGTTCATAGGGAAATGGACTACATCATAAAGGACAAATTACTATTAGAAAGAATTCTTGGAATGGAGTTTATGGAACCAATAGAAAAGAGCATCTTTTACAATGGTATTACCTCAGATATTTAATTTATGAAGGCAAAGGAAACCTAGCAACTTATTTCAATATGCAATCTTTTTTTTCTTGCACAGCATTTAGTGTTTCAGAAAAATGCCAAACTTAACTATATAACATATAGCTTATACTTGCCACTTTCTATATACATATATTTATGAAAATTCAATCTGTCAGCTGTTAAATATATCAGGCTGTAAGCGAATGGCCATCTTTGTATATTAGGAGAAGCCAAGCTCTGTTGTCGCAGTTGTCTTTGCATTATCGCTCCTCAACACTGATGTACCTTCAACAGTGTTGCCTCTGCTACATCTTCTGTTTACAATTTACAGAATTTACAATTCTAAATAGATCTCCCTTAGATGGGCACACATTTCACACCCTTTATTCTCTCTTAATCTGATGTCAAGACAAAACACTCTTAATAATTAGAGGGGAACAGTTCCATCCTGTAGTATTTGTGAAGATAAAACTAATCAATTTCTGAGTTTTTAGATTTGTAATGCATTTATCAGACAAACATCCCTAACTGAATTGCTGCAACTAAAGCTATCTTAGTTTCTAGCTAAATCATAAATTAGCCATAATACAGCCTAATTATGTCCCAAAGATTTTAACTTGCAAATGTGTTACAGCCTTTTGGGGTAATAATCCTCCATCTCTACAAACTACATGTAGATAAATGCTTTTTTAAATGGTGGTAAAAACATACTCTTTTTACCCCCCAAAAAAAGGCCGACATGAAATTAAGTGGTTCATTTCTTAATCTCCACCACTGAAATTAAGAATCCTTCATCCTATCACTTTGCTTAAACTTCAGCACTAATTTTGAGATGGAGTTTGCTTTGTAGAGAAACCAAGCAGCTTTCCTTTCTGTTCATACTGACAGAAGATTAGAAGTGTGATCACTTTTTCATTCTGAAGAGCCTTGGAATTTTAGCAATTTGGTCACAAATAGCCTATTGTTCAATGCACTTTTTTTACTAGAAGGACAGTCAGGTCAGGCTTGATTCCTAGCAGCAGCAGTTTTTGTGGCAACAATCTGAAAATGGTTTGGCATTGTCTTCTTCCAGGTTCTCTGTTCAACCTCTCAATATATCTTGCAATTCTGATATTTCCTGATGGTCTCCCATCCACGTTTTAGACAGTAACTTAATTATAAAATTTAAGAAATCAAATGCTTTCTAGTTATATTTTCAATCATATTTTGCTTTTAAGAAGGGCTTTGAAACACTATTATGCTCTGGTAGAATTGCAGATACATTAAACACATTAGATTGCTTGCAATCAAATATAACTTGAGTAGTGCATTAATCGAAAGAAATCTATATAACTTTTTTTTTTCAAATCAGTACAGATAGTTTGTGTTTCCTTTGGCATTGCATGTTCTCTGTATTTTTTTAATCAATTTTCCAGTACAGCCAATTGGCTATGGATGAGAGATGGAACCTAGTTTGAAAAAGCATTCTAGTAGTAGTAACAATTTTATAAAATAAACTTTTTTTAAAAGGTTAAAATTCAGCAGATTTTTTTTTTAAATTACCTTTTATTATTTTTCATTTTTGCAGATGAAGGTCATTCATTCAGCGACATTCTTTATTATGGCAATGAAACTACCCTTCTCATCTTTGACATGCTGTTTTTTGCCATTGTGGATATGGCTACTCAGAATTTTGTTTTAGCAGCTGTTCTTACATATTTGCAACAAGAGGTAAATCTCACAATTAAAATAACATGGAGAATGCTTCAAGGTTCCATTCTGTCATTTATTTACATCTTGTACTTATCCTGTGGGAAATGTAGATTATTAAAATTATTAATATCTGTAAATTGCTATACACTGTGTATAAAAATTTAAAATAGTCCACCTTTTACAGTTTTCGTTTAACTGTAAAAGGTGGATTATTTTAAAGGCAAATCACACTGGAACAGAGAGCAAAAGGGAACATTGAACATTAGTTTGGTGATCCCATGAAAATAGTGTTTTAAAGATTTATATTTAAACTTTTTCCTGGGTTCTTTTATCCTCCCAAGGAAACATTGTGCAATTATACCTGGCAATATATAACCTATTGTTATTTCATAACTGTTTACTATTAAGCAAACTTAGTCTGATGTGGCATTTTCAGGAAGTACTCTGAATTCTGTGCATAATCCTCTGGTAAACTCCCATTTGTTAATAAAACCTGACTGTTCAAACAGCAAAGTCACATGGTTTCATTTGTTTGGCTGTTAGAATACCTCTAGAATTTCCAAAGAAATTATAACTCGCTACTCTCTGAAAGCCTGAAATAGCATATTTAAGACTGGTCGCTGTAAATTGATATATCCTATAAAGTGACTGATCCTAATGCTTTGCTTTTGATGTACTTCTTAGAACTCCAAAATAATATGAATACGCATTAGTGGATGTCCCCCTTTTTGTCACGCACTGCAATATCAATTTGTCACAATATAAGACAATAATCTATATGAGATGGAACTGTATGTAAGTTAGCAGAACAGCCTAAGGACATTTGTTGCTACACAAAGAATATTTGGTTCAGTTTGTGACATATCTGAATCTGTGTTTGTGTTCTTAGATTTTCAGATTCATTCGTAATAGAGCTGGGGAGAAGAATTTAGCATCCAAGACACTTGTGGATGAACGATTCCTGATATAAATGGGGAAAAAAAGTACTTCATTGGACACTGTGTTGCTCTGAAAAAAGGTTACACAAAAGAAGAATCTGTTCGCAGTATTATTTAAATATTAATGTACCCTACTTTTCTTATGTGGCATACTGGAAAATGTATTTTTGTATGTACGTAAAATATTTAAATACAATTTTTAATGTTTCTGCAATTTTGTAAATTTCTATAAACTTTTTAATGATTTTACTATGTTAAATGGGATATTAATTAAAGAAATAATGGAGAAAAATAAAGAAACTAGAGTTTTGGCAGAAAATGTTGCAAAGTACGAGCTTAAGAGTGCAGGGGCTAATGTAATTTTTTTTCACAGAATTCAAGGACCACTGAACATTTAGTATATTTAAATGGAAAAAACTTGGAAAAGAGGGAAAGTTATAGTGTCCCTGGTTACAATCAAACAAGTGTGTTGTTATTTCTGTTTTGTTTCATATGCCAACAAAAGATTCTGGAACTTGGTTACTTTAGCTGGTAGCTTTGCTGATCTCCTGAATAAAGGCATGCTGCGTTTAAGCCTTCCACTAAAGTAACAAATGCTGACAGATGCAAAAAATATGCTGATTGAATAAAACAAAGCAGATATGGACGCAAACAAGCCTCTACTGCCTGAGTTGAGGGTCAATAACAAGTAACCAGTCGTACAGTGTCCTGACAAACCAAATCAGCATGTAACTAGCCTTGTGGAGTGAAGAAATCACATGTTGATGGTTCCCATATATAACAGTACATTTTCAGCCAATTTATGAGAAGGAAATTTTCCTCCCTTTTGTACTCTAGAATGCATTAAGATCTCTGAAAGAAACCAGTATTTCTTCATGTTGTGTATGTGTGCCTTCAAGTTAGATTTTGACTCCTGGAAACTGCCCGCAGTTTTCTTAGCAAGAAAAGATGTCATTGTCTTCTTCCTAGGGCTAAGAGAAAATGATTGGCCCAAGGCCACCTGGTGTAATCACATGTGGGAATGACCTTGGGAGACAGGGTAGAGACACAGTCAAGAGAACAGTTAGATAAAGCCTATTTAGTAGCTTAATCTACTACAGGAATGTGGTTATGGCAGATGTCTCAGAAGGAACCATTTTGAGCTACCAAGACTGAGATGTGCTTTCAAACTTGCAAGATTCTGTTAATATAACCTTACAATAAAGTAAAATTAGCTCATCTGTTCATGTTTCCTGTCTGGTCTACCCAGTGATGAAATCTAAAAATTTTCCCTACCGGTTCTGTGGGTGTGGCTTGGTGGGCATGGTATGGCTTGGTGGG
>JANHGD010004295.1:90544-111914 GCA_027560375.1 Imantodes cenchoa | reverse complement strand
TACCTCATGATTCTTGACAAATGTATCTTTTCTTTTATGTACACTGAGAGCATATGTACCAAAGACAAATTCCTTGTATGTCTAATCATACTTGTCCAATAAAGAATTCTATTCTATTCTAAAGCCACCAGATCTTTAGAGGGGTTAAAAAATCATTAACATTTTGGATGATTTAGTTACACATCATACTAAGCTGGAATTTCACAATCAGATCATAGAATGTAAAAGTATATGAATGGTTCTGTTCTCACAAATATATTTCTTCTCATTTTCTCCTGTAATTTTCCATGTAATTTTGAGATATATTCTAGTATGTTGGTAGATCCTCCAAAGCATGTTTCAAGTTATTGGGAAAACAGGTTGCAGAGAAAAATAAAAATCATCACTTTTGCTCAATAAACAAATGCTAATTCTACATATAGAAATTTGCCACTGGATTCTATCAAGAGTTATATCATTTTGGTATGCTTAAATATTTGAGTAGGAAACGATGCTAATGCTAATTGGTTGTAAAAGGTACATGTTGAAGGGAAGAAGTAAAACTTAACACATATATCCTGTATTCTCCAGAGTAATTATTCTAAAAAGAAGAATGTTTGACTTCCAAAATATAATTTTAATTCAGTCCTGGGCGGGACATCAAGTTTGTGAATATGTTTCATCTTTTGTTATTGTTATCTATTCTCCATAGATGGGCAGCATTTAAATTTAATAAATAAACACCCAGAAACAGGAACATACATAAAGCATCAAGACAGGCAGCTTCTTGCAACTCTCTATTTATATTACTGTTCTGTATAATTAGAGATACGGTTGAGTTTATTTCAAGTTTGTATGAAAATTGTAATTATCCTTTCCTCTTTACAAGTTACCTAAGCAATAATTTTACTTTAGCAGACATGTATATTAAATTTTTTATTTTTGCTAATCACTTCAGTAGTAGGAAAATAAAACTCTATGCTGTGAAAATGGTTATGTAAAAGGACTTATTAAATTTGAAACCCTATTATTTTGGATTTTAAAAGATCATTATCACTGGATTAAGAAAAAACCATATAACTACTGAATGTTAACTATTTTAATAACTGCATTGTCTATACACTTTAGAAAATGGTTTAATGATATGAAACTCCTAAAATTACACTTTAAAATCTTAAAGGATTAAACCTGGATCATAAAATCAACATGTTGAAGTCTCTTCAAATAACCGAAAGGAGAATAAACTGAGAATACTGTAAATGTTAGCTTTAGGGCATTAATATTGTAGGAAGGTATTCCATAAAAATGTGATTTTCTAGAGTAAAGAATAAAATATTCATGGATTTATTATACCTTGTTTTACTTTTGATGCAGTTATGCAGGTCCACTAGTGTATACTTTTAAAACAAATAGTATAAATATTGTATTCTACTGTAATTAAACTATGTATCTCATTTGGCAAAAAAATATATATTTGCTCCTATGGTACACTGAGTTGCATTCATGTTGTGGGTTATTGTAAGATAACTAAAAATATAAAAATACTATATTTTTATATTATTAATTTATATTATTTTATAAAAATTATATAAAAATTATATAAAAATACTTTTTCGGATGGCATTTTCTTCTGAATGTATATTTTGCCATCTTTGAACATTATTTTATTTCTCAAATTGTCTTGCTAAAATGGTTGCATTAGAAAAATATAAACCCATTCTCTTCTGGCATTTTAAATAATTAACCAGTAGTGTCACCTAATCAGGATGTGCATTAATATCTAAATTCCATCACCTTGATTGTGAATGCATATTATCTAATCAGTTGTAATACTGAAGTGGTTCATTGCATATCTCTGGACTGATATTTCTCCATATTAAACAAATCAACATTTGCAAAAATAATTATCATGGGGTAATATAGTTAGCATATTATAGGCAAACAGATTCACAAAGAAAGTAACATATTCTGCGCAGTAAAATAATAATAATAACAATATTAACAATATTGATATTGATAATCATCATCGTGTAAAAAGCTAAACTTTTGAAAATTGCAGTCCATTCCATGCCAGCAATTTAATATTAAGATATAGATCTGAATAGATGTCTCCTCGATTTTCCAGTTTTTCATTTCACCGGGTTTTTTTTCCCCCCCAAAAAGCAGGTCATCTGGATGTTTGTGAAAATCCCATGTATCAAGTAATAGATTTCTTGCTGCTGTATATAGTCCTAAAGATTATTGAAACGAAGAGCTATTATTTTGTAGGTCAATCAGAAATAAATATAATAATTTTACTCATGCTGTCTGAGGTTAACTAGCTGGTGAGTTTCTCAGGGGCAAAGTGATGGAAATCTGACAAAGTGGTAGGATGAAACAGAAGCTAATAACAATGTTTATGGTCTTGTACCTGCAGTGATCTTGAGCTAATACCAAGTGTTTGCTGTGAGAAGTCAAAAGGTGTGAAGTATTTCCTTTCCTTTCACTTAATTCAGTGATCCAGAACAGTATATAAACTGCTTTCAGAATGGTATATAAAGCAAAAATAACAACACATATTTTTTTCTACACCTAAATAGTAAATTTGTAGCAAATAAAAAGAGTCAGAAAATAGGTTGGGTACAAAATAGTTGTCTTAAGTTTCATATTGTATCTGTTTTGGGCTTAGGGATGAGAGAGAACAAAAATCATTTCGTTGGAAGATATTATTATGATCAAAGAGCATTGTAAAAAGCTAAAAGTGCATAAAAACAAATAATAAAACTAAAGATAATATGTATACTGTGAAGCACAAGCATGTCATTGGAAACTGCTCTAGAGGATATAAAATGCAGATCACGAGCCATATACATAGATGTCCACAAGAACAGCGGTCACCAACTGGTAGTCCGTGGACCACTGGTGGTCCATGAGAAAATTTTGGTCTGCAGAAAAAATATTTGCATTTTTTATATTGCACTAATCAGGGGTCTTCAAACTACGACCCTGGGCCAGATACATGTAATGAACTCTTGTGTTGCTGCAGAGAGTCTCCCCCTTCGGGGTCTTTTTGTGCAGAAATTCTGACTTGGGGTCTGCTTCAGCCTCCTGGTGTGGGGCTTTGGGCAAAGGCTGGAGGGAAGTGCCGCTAATGGCAAAGAGCAGGAGGCCCTTGTTCCAGTGGGATTGAATCATGGCCTGGAACTGCTGACCATCTTAGCCTGCTGAGCCTCCAGGCACCGGTACCTGACCTTACACTCCTGAAGGTCTTCCCTCTGCTTGGAAAGCTTATGCTCGTAGTGCTCAGTGAGGAGCTTCTTCTGAGCCTCCTTCTTGGTCAGATCCAATTTGAACTGAACCAGCTGTTTTGCCAACTCTTTCTCATGGTGGTTGCTTAGCTCAAACAACTGCTTTCTGTTGGGACCCTAAGGAGCCTGGGCGGCCAGGGGAGGAGTGGAGGGGAGGGGTGAGTAGAGGCTGGCAAGGTGCCTCTCAACTTGAATGACATCAAGTTGGCCACACCCACACAGTCACATGATCACCTAGTCACACCCAGATCATATTAGTGGTCCGCGGGATTTAAAATTATGAATTTAGTGGTCCCTGAAGGTTGGGGACCCCTGCACAAGAAAGCACAAATGTCAGAATGTGCATGTTAGATGACTAATATACATTTGTCTGATATTAGGAGGCAAGAAAAGGCTGGGATTTGTGTTGAGACATTACGTTGCATATATTATTTTCACATTGCCATGGTTCCTACCAGATTCCCATGACCACAAACCACAAAAATGTCTGCTTTTTATGCTATAATTACTATGCATATGCTATGTAGTGTACATTTACTATATACTATCCATATATTATATATACTAGTCAATATTCCCCCATTAACTGTCCGAAATGTTTTATTTGACACAGTTAAAACCATAGACATACAATAATTTGGGAATAAATACATTTTATACACTTTAAACAATTTTACCACTCAAAGATGTTGCTATTTCTAATGTCAGATTTAATGGAAAAATAATTGATTTCTTGCTGGACGCGTTTTCCTTGTTATTTGAATCATAGGTCATATTTCTAATAATATTTTACATATTAGGTTGTAAAATTACTAGTAATACTTTACAATTGGGTTGTAAAATTATTATTGTGTTGTGTTTGTGCAGACCTATATGCATATACACCTCTACATACACATGCACCGTGACAATTTAAGAACCCCTAGTTGGATTAATTTGTAAAAATATAAAACATGCTTTATATCACATATTTTTCACTCTTGATAATGAAGAGAATAATTCTGCCTGAAATTAGGCAACATGGTGTTGCAGAGTTTTTTCAGTAAAAATATAATAAAGCTATTGCTATTTTCTAATATAATTGTCTGATGTAAAAGCCACCCTAAAAACTCTTTGACAATAATAAAAGCTTGTGGAATAAGTGCCAGAACAGAATAAAAAAGGTTAGCAACAAAACATAATTGATACTATAATTCTTTATGAATACTGAGAAACTCTGATGTGGTCCGGTCTCCTGTAATTACCATCATAAACGTATTTTAAAGTGTACATTTTTTGTAAATCTTCTTCAGCACAAGGACATAATCTGTCTGTTTGCCTGACAATGTGTGATAAAGGTATGAAAGTCATGTCTGATTTAAAATATTGATGAAGGACTAGCTAATTGAGTACAAGTGAATATTAAAATGAAAACTGGAGAACATTGTGCTTAAAATCCTGATGATTATATTCATGTGCATGCTAATGAAGAAGGAAAAATGTTTGCCATTTGGTGTTGAAATTTAAAGCTGTTACTGTATTGATTAATAATACTTTTTATATTTTTAAAAGAGGTTGTTGCTGCACAATAATTGCTGATTGATGTCATTGTTCATGTTGTCTGATATGCTGCTAAACATTGTGCCATCAAATTGGAAAAGTTTTATAGAAATAATTAATACATTTAAAGTAGAACAAAAAGCAATTAATGTCATATAAACTTATGCCCACTGAGATAAGCGGTGCTGTTACAAATTTCATTATTTCTTCCCATCTTTATTTTATGCTGAATTCTAAGTTTTATTGCCAAATACCTGACAGCCAGATTGGAAACAAGCCAGAACTGTCAAAGTATAACAACTCTGACTATTTCAATCTGCTACATTATAATGTTCCTTGTGGAAATTTAATGAGGAGTGTGTACTCAGACAGAATCTTTGCATAAGAGGGATGGATTGAATTTAATTGTTCTTATTAAAAATAAGAAAGGGGATTTCTTTTTCATTCTTTACCCTAGTTGTATGCAAGACAAATTATCTTGGTTGTGTGGATGTTTATAAGAAAAGGGGAGCTCAAGTGTATTCTTTGTAAATGAAATAGGAAAAGGAAAGGTCATGCAAATACCTTAGAGTGTTACTTCAGCATGGCATAAGTCATGTCTTATCAGTAATTCCCATGATGAATACTTCACATCTTATAAATTGTTATAAAATGTAGGATTCTTTGGCAAGAGCCAATACAAAATGGCATAAGAATGTCAGCTTGCATATTAGTAAAGATAAGTAAACTCACACTTGTAAAAGATGGAAATAACATTCTACTATAGCAATATACACAAGGCATATTGTCAGTGGTTCCATAGCCCTAAGCAGGAAGGAAGTTATCAAGTACTGCAAACAGTCGCCCAAGATATCACGTTTAACTTTTTCAAATGCCTGTGAAAACTTTTCTAGAAATACGTGGAATGCTCATGCCATTTTCTAGCAAAAGAAATTATGTGTTGATGCTGGAAAAATTGTAATAACTTATCTTCATTCCTTAAAAGCGGCATGTCAATACTAGTCATATTTAATAAAATAAGTCCCCGGTAGTTATTGATCTTTTCTCCTGTTTTCTTTTGGTTTTGGAAAAAAATCAGTGTGTTTGAAAGAAAAATAAATAAGGCCTTTATAATCAATGAGAAATTACTGAATGTAATTTCTAGATTACAATAGCAACATTTATGCACATCTAAATACTATTTTTGATATTTTTTTCTTTTTTAAAAAAAAAAATTTTTTTTATTAAATTTTCTTTTAAAAACACAAATAAATAGATTATGTACATTGATTGTATACAGTCCCTCAAATGGGACGACCGTATTCTCGTTTTACATCCAAACATAAAATACCAATTTTTTATAACAGTACTTTGCAATTTGTCAGATGTAAAAATAACCAGCGATATGCTTCATAACTTCTTGCAATCTTAAATATAACAGCCTCTTTAGTATCTTTCTGACCAACGTGATATTTTTTTCTTATTTTGGTCGCACTTGTTAAATCAGATAAAGCACTAGATTACTCATTATTAATGTTATACTCTTGGAAGAGCTCTGGTCTTATGTACATAAATCAGCAGCCCTACTTATGATCTTTAAATTACGTATGATTTTGAAAGTAGAAATGATTTGAAAAACTTCTCATGAGATACAATTGATATTTGCTATAGTTTGCTGTGGAATTTAAATGGTAAAACAGAGTAACTCATAGGATTATAGTTTGTGCTAACGTTTCCTGAAAGTCAGTGAAGAAAGCAATAGGGAAGGTTGCAAGCTGCTGCTGCCTGCTGAGAGGACTTCCTGTCATCTCTTGGGGCTGCTTGCCAAGGAGAGCTCAATCTCTATGACTGGAATAGAAATGGAGCTTACATCCAAAAGAGCTGAATTCAGTGAGGTGCAGACGCAGAGGTCAGATCCCAAACATCTGTGTTTTGTTCCCATTGTCTGCCAGAACAGTTCCCTTCCACACAGAGAAGGGAGCTGTATTCTGCAGGCAGCACCTTCAGTCTGGTCCATTTCACAACCCAGTAGATCACTTAATGACCACAACCAGAAGTACCAGGGTTGTAGTCATTGAACAAAGTTGACATGTGAATGTCTTGCTTAATGATTACCTCATTCAATGACTGAGATTCCAGTACCAGTTGTGGGTATAAGTCAAGAATTACCTGTACAGATTTTATTACAAATAAGTTTCACTAAATTTAGGAACCTTGTCTTCCTTGAAAGGTCACATAGCTTTGTATCTTTAACTGCTTATGAAAAACCAAATTATTTTGACCAAGCAGCAAAAATCTGCATATGTTTTGAGTTGGGTACAGAGCTTTCATTTCCCCACTGTTTTCACCTGTCAGTGGATATAATTGATATTTTTAAATCAACAACATATCCTGGTAGGATACAAATTCTGAAAACTTCTAACTACCTTCCTTTGGAAATTCTGCAAATAAATCAGGATCCTATCAGATTAAGCAGAATAGAATTAGAGCTGAAATTATTTTGATTCATGGTTTAGTGTACCCCTATCACCCTATTAAAAAAAAAACTGAAATTTTGATTAAAAATAGGCCTGAAACACACAGAATCTGAAATGCATCTATAAAAGAGATGAGGTTCATAATAAAAAATATATAAACTATATTCTGTTTTCTTTCCAGAGGATCAAATTCCACGTGGTTTTCCCACCATTGATATGGGACCACAGTTAAAGGTGGTTGAGCGCACTCGAACAGCCACTATGTTATGTGCAGCCAGCGGCAATCCTGATCCAGAAATCACATGGTTCAAAGATTTTTTACCTGTAGATACAAGCAACAACAATGGGCGCATTAAGCAATTACGATCAGGTAAGGTATTGTTACTGTTTTCAGAAATGCCTTAAATAATTCCTTCCTGGATTTTATTTTTGTTGTTTCTGCTCTTTTTCCTTATTTATGTGTTTGTTTTATTTTTTTGGGTTGTGATTTATTCCCTTCTCTTTTTTATGTTGTTGAGCGTGTTGTCCATGTCTGTGTTATAGCCATAGTCTGTTCCCAGAATTTCCATAGTCTGTTTCCAGAATGTTTTGCAGCTTCTGTTTATTCCACATTGCTCACTGCTGTGACTGTAGTTTCAATTTTTTGTTGTTTCCTTTACTGCTTTTCAGCAGTATTTGACAGATCCATTTTCTCTTCTACCTTTATCTCTCATTATTATTATTATTATTGTCATCAGCATTGGACTTCAGGATATGCAAGGAGTACCAATGATTATCCTCATCCAACCCAAATTTGTCATTTTTGATGTTTAAAATACTATATAACAATTGTGTTTTGTGAATTGTTTTCAATATTTGAAATTCACCAAAGATTAGCCAGTTGGGACATATCTTCCTACCATTCACTGATACATGAAACACATTACTTTTTTCTTGTATACAATTTTTAATCAACATCTTTTTTAAAAAAACCAAACAAAGTGCCGCTACAACGATAATAACTATCCTTGGGATATCCTTTGAAAGGAGAGATTATTATTGTTATGATGATGATGATGATGATGATTACTATGAATTGGCTAAAAGTTTTCTGATGTATGTAGCCACAGTAGTGATTCTGGAACTTCCTTAGTATTTCAGTATCTGGATCTACAGAAGCCTGCTTTTCGTGTAGAGTCCAGTTTTAGCAGCTCTTTTTCTTTCCCTGTTTCCCTACCAGATGGAATCCCTCATCATCCTCATGCAGCTTCATAATAATATAACTAATGTTTATAAGTTGTCTGCTTTTCCCCATATAAAATATATCAAATAAGGGATGGGAAATGTAATAAGCTGCTTACTTCAGAAATAATAATGCTATAAAAATCAGGTGATTCCCAGAACGTTTACCTTTCTGATCTGTCCTGTGATGATGTTACGCCGTCTTGTTACCAACTTCTATGCTTGTTATCAGCAGACTTGTGTAGAGTAAACCTCTTTTAATGTAAAACTAGAAGTGATTTTCACCTGTGACATAGATTCTTTAATATATAAAGCGTTAACTTGAAAGATTTTGTACCAAATTATAAGGAATATAATAATATTTTTATGCTGTCTCTCTTCTCTCCGTATTTAAATCTCCAGAATCTATTGGTAAGTGCTTAGTTCTGAAGCGCACTTCACCCCCACTAATTTTCATATGCAGAATACTATAATTTTGGTATTATAATGCTTATTATTACTCTTAAAATGCATGGCATGCATTTTACTAACAGGGTAGTCACCAGACATGTGATAGTAGTGCACACACAATCCTTCACAGAAATGTTGTTGTATAGAAACTCACAGTGAGAAAGAACAAAACACAAATGTCACATAGATATAGCAGAGTAAGTGAAAAAAAATAATCCAAAATAAACTCAGTGTTTATTTTTATATAGTCTTTAGTATAAGCTCTTCCCCCGTCTTTCTGTTTCTGTTTTTCTCTCTTTCTCCAGTATCTCTCCCTCTTTTTCTTCCCAGTTTCACTTCCTAAACTGTTATTATTAACTGTAGAATTATGAAGATTTTTTTAGGCTTTCAGACATATATAAGATATTTTATTCCTCAATAATCCCAAGTGTAAATTTTGTATGAATGAAGGAACTCCCATGCCCCTGTCACCTCACCCCACTTCCAAAGATGATGGCTTCCCCATTTTGGTATACTATTTCTAATTATTATGC
Organism: Imantodes cenchoa; assembly: GCA_027560375.1. Classification (NCBI taxonomy): domain Eukaryota; kingdom Metazoa; phylum Chordata; class Lepidosauria; order Squamata; family Dipsadidae; genus Imantodes; species Imantodes cenchoa. The sequence continues at coordinate 102,449 of JANHGD010004295.1, read as the reverse complement.
CTAAATATATTCCTGTTTTGACAGTATAAAACAAGATTCCTTTAAGTCCTTATTTAATTCTGTAACTCTAATTTGATTCTTCTTCCAAAGCCCTAGCCTCCTTCTTCTCGTACTAATGCTTCTTCTTTCTAATCTTATTTGCATTCATATTATCTACCCAGGTGGTACACCAATAAGAGGTAAGATTGCTGAACTAACGTTCACAGAATGATCTTATTCTTTCTGTCCTCCCATCCCTTTCATTATTGTCATTTTTAAAAAAAATAAATGCATCATCTAAATCAATCATCATCTTTATTTCTTCCTTTTGTCCTATTTAGTTATGGTCAGTGATTTCATCTTGTGATTTTTTTTGCCCCCGACATATTTTTCACCTTCCATTTAAAAATGTGTTTTTTCTGTTTATTCTTTCTTTTTGAAAAAAAGGTTTTTTATTTTGTGATATGCTTCAAAGAAAGCATATCCAGGTCTTAAGGCCACAACCCAGTCACAGCGTATCATTTGTCCCTCTTTTTCTTTTTTCTTCTTTTTCTACCTTTTTTTTTCTTTCCTTCTTCTTTTTTTTTGGTCCAACTGGAGCAAAAAAAAAAAGATCATTTTTTTTCTTCCTTAGCTGTTCTTTTTTTTTTTTTTGGACCAAGCCAAGATGGTCTGGAGAACAGTTGCAGACATGCAGAAGACAACAAGGAATATCTTCTTTTTAACTTTGTCTTAAAAAGGGTTTCTTTTTTTCTTTTTGTTGAAGTAGACTTTTTTCTTTTAAATTCAATTATATATTTATATATAAACACATTCTTCTTCCTAATACAATATGTATTTTTTTCTTGGATTGACTCTTCAATGGATTTTTCGATCCTTCTGATCTTCAGGCTTTGAAAATTGAAATGTTGATAATTGAATATTCTTAATGGTATGTGGTATTGCTGGGTTTTAATCATTTTATAAACATTGTCCATGTCTTTTGTAATTCTTGTTTTGTATTTTTCTTGGGTTTTCTGACACCACACTGCTAATCCCAGTCGTGGATTTTGATGGGTGTCTTGGGGGGCCATTCCGAGGTCCTCAGCAGTGGTTGGTTGCTTCTTCTTTGTTTATTTTTTAAACTTTTTTCCTTTTTTTTCTTTTTTTTTGGTGCCTTCTAATTCAATCCTCTTGTTTTTCAGCAAATGCACTAAAAGATTGTAAATTGTAGCTGAATGTGTTTCTTTTTCTTACAAATCTGCATGTCTTTAAGGGAGTTTTGTTTCTTTTGATTACTATAAATAACTAATTTGTTTCCTTTTTCACTTCAAGCAGCCTTTTTTGTACTTGCTGCACATTTTTGGGCTTCTTCAGAAGAAGATTTTCTTGAAAACCATCTTGCCCTTTTTTGCCAAGTTCCACACTTTTGTGCTACTTTTACCGCACACACACACGAAAAGTAGAATTTAGTCAAACCAAACGTGATGACCCGATAATCTAATCTCCTTTGTTTTATTTTAAAGCCATACTTCCTTGAAGCAGTCTCACCCATTTTCATTTTAATAGTCTAGGAGAAAAAGTATTATGCTAGAGAATTGTTTGACAAATGCAGATTGTTTTCCTGTTTTAGTATTGATGGTGTGAAAAAAATAATCTCCTTGTTTTTTTCATCACATCATTTTTTTTTGTCTGTGTTACCTTAGCGAGAAAATGAACCGACGTTGAGTGGACCTTCGCTTACAGGGTTTTTCATTATTGTTAAGCGGTGTAGTGTTAGGAGTTTGAAAAACTTATCTTTTAACAATTTCTTTGGGAATATATTTTATATCCATACAGGTGCCCTCCAAATCGAATTGAGTGAAGAATCTGACCAAGGCAAATATGAGTGTGTTGCAACCAACAGTGCGGGTACTCGCTATTCTGCCCCTGCCAATCTTTATGTCAGAGGTAGGAATGTCATAACCCTGGCATCAACTCTTCATTCAGGCTCAAGGGTGTTAAGATTCTCTTGAGGTTTATCTTTTAGCAACTTGTAGTATTGAAGGCATTATGGGAAAACTTAGCCATAAGAGAAATGGTCTAAAAGGTTAGTGGAAATCTTTGGGGAAGAAGACAGGCACTATTGACTCTAATATGTCCCCGTGATTTAAAGTTTGTAAGTATATTTGCATTTTTTTTTACAGCTTGACTTCTACCTTTCTTGCATTGGCTAGTTACCTGAATGTTGCATTAATTTGGGGTTTTTTTTCTATTGTTTTTCCTTCTTTTGTTTATTTTGGTGTATTTAAATTTCCAATATTGCTTGCTGTGAAACTAATTTAACTGTAATTGAAACACAAAGTATTGAGGTATGTTTCCAGGTGACCTCTGTTAAAAGGAAAAGTTTTTAGTTTGAAAATTCTTAGGGAAAAAGACTCTGGTGATTTCCTTTTCTGTCAAGCCTTCCCCCATATATTCACTATTTAATTTGAAATATTAACTGAAATATGTAATCCATAGCAATGTATTAATGAACCTACCTGTTCTTTGAGGAAAAGAGGAAGAAAGGGGAGGATACTGACCTAATTTTAGTAGATATGAATTGGTGATCCATGTAAGGGTTATATTTTAAAAAAATAAATAAATCCATTTTTAAAAAAATTAATCCAGAAATTTTGTAACTTCTTGGCGTAATTTACATTAGTCTTTAATATCTTTCTGCAAAGCGAGAGTGCTAAATGAAATGGCGGGTTAGAAAGGCAAAGGGATATTTTTGTTTTTAAAACAGAGTTTTTAGCTCATGACATTGTCAGGACGTTATAATATACAATTTTCTCAAAAGTATTTATGGTTTAATTTGGGGGGAACAAAAGGTTCAGAAATGATTATGGCCTTCTTAGAAAGCTACCTAATCCTTTTCCTTTTTGAAAATATTAAAACTGCATGAGGCATGTGTGCCATTGTTATCTGAGGGATTTTTTTCCCCAAATAATGCTAATTTCTAACACCGTAATAGCTGTGAAAAATTGCTAACAGAACTGAGGAAGGAAGGTTTGACTAGAGCAAATAAAAGATGTTCAAGTAGCCATTGAAAGCCTTGATATGGCCTTTTTACTCTCTCTGTGTTTCCCTTGTTTTTCTCCTTTCCTCATTTCATTGTGTTCTGCATCAAACCCCCTACATCCCTCAGAGCTGCGAGAAGGTTGGTGTGTTTTTTACTTTTTTACCCACCTTACAAAACTATTAATTAAACCAATAACAAAGAATACAAATGAAATGAATGTAGTTGCATTGTGGCCTATTTATTTATATTTTTTTATTTATTTTAAAGTTAGTGTTACGTTAAAGCAGAGAATGCCCCGGTCATGGCTTTTAATGTGTGATGGTATCTGATTGTTGTGCATGGTCAAAGAAGATGACAGTCTGGATGCATGACCAACAGCGGTAATACTCCTGAATGCTTAAGGCCTTGCCAATTTGGTCAGTGTTCCTGCTTTTTCCTCCCTTCTTCCAATTTCCTTTCCTTTTTCTTTTACGTTGTCTATGCCTGCTGATCCAGGAATGACTTTCTGCAATTAATTGCTCTTCCAAATACTCCTTCAAGCATGAAGACTAAAACTTCTCTTGTGTTTTAGTTTTATTTTAAAAACAGCAAAACATCCCTCTGCCCCCCCCTCCCAAAAAAATTACTCTCTTTGGGATTACAGAGTCTGCACTGCCTGTCACTTGCTTGTGTAACTTTTTGTCATTTGGCTGAAAGGCATGTTTGGCTCCTTCTTCTCCCTATGCCCCTCCCTTCACTCATGAGGCCATCAGATTAAGCCTCTTTCATGTCTATAGACATTTATTTATTCAATCAATCAATCAATCAATCCAGTGGGAAGGTTGAAATTGAAGACATTGTTGTCTGGAGCTTATAGTCTTGACCCAGCTAAGGTTCTCCCTATATAAATAACTACAAACACCCCCCACCCCGCAATAACTCTCATTGTTAATGATAGGACTTAGGCGTCAATTTCTCTCAGTCAGGACCATACTGATTTACCGTATTTTATCACTGAGAGGTACAGTTTAGCTTCTTATCTAAAAGCTGGCATAATAAAGGATGCACTATTTTGTAGAACAAAAGGCCTTGATTTGTTGCTTCTCCCTTTTCAACAATTGCAATATACAAATGAAACATACAGAATAAATGAAGCAGGAACACTGATTCTTAATCATTTTCTTGCTGTTGTGCTTTGCTTAAATGCTGATTATTTTGTTAATGCAGTACCTTGTTGCTATGTGTTGTAGATACTAATATCCCTCATTTTGTACACATAGAACTGCTTTTAACATTATCCTTAATCCTGGCAACGTACTTTTCTTTCCCTTTTATGTGAAATCTATGGAATCTGGAATGCTTTACTGTTTTCCCTTCTTCTTCACCACCATAACTTGCTTCGTAACAACCTTAGGCTTAATCCAGTATCTTCCTACTTCTTACCTTATCTCCTTAAAACCCCTATTTGTTTCAAATTACCATATCCCACATTTTAAAAGTGATCTTCTTTGTCTTAGTACATTTCCCACCCAGTCCTTTAATTAGTTTTATTTCCTAATAAAAATTTTCCTTTCCTGAGCATGATTCCTTTTAAACTATGTCATTGCTTGCCTGCATGATCAAATCCAGAACTCATACTGGCTTTGCCTTGTTTCTTCTCCTATGATTTATATATGTATATGTATATGTATATATATATATATATATGTTGTATATGCATATGCATATACATATAAGTTTTCCTATGTTTGTTTCGATGTCAATGTGAGGTCTTGAGGCTGCATCCACTTTTGGGTCTGAAAACAAATCAGAGTTGTATTTTCAGTGTACTGTAGTTGATGTATTCCAAGACTCTGATGTGACGATGTGATGCAACGCATTTTTTTACATCAGTTGGCTGGAAGTGTACAGTGCTGAAGTTGATTTTAATATTCAACTCAAGCATCCTGTCGACTTTCCAGTTTTTTTCTGTACATATGTGTATAAAGAATAGAATTGTAAATATAGTGTGTGTGTGTATGTATGTGTGTGTTGATGTTTACGTATTGCTATTGTATAGTTACTTAATTGCTGATCTCCACTAAGTATTAAAAAATAGTATGAATGTAGTAAAATTAATGATTTCATATATAAACAATTAATTGTATGCACAAATATATCTCTTTTGTTTTCTTTTCCTGAGTTCAGAATACCAATTAGTGCTTTAAATTGTGTTGATATATGCATGTAGTCTTGCTTGGAAGCTCTTAAGTTCCCAATTTTTATATGGGTCATTAGTTTTATTTGTGCTTCATTGTAGTTCGCCGGGTGCCACCAAGATTCTCGATCCCACCCACCAACCATGAAATTATGCCTGGAGGAAGTGTTAACATCACATGTGTTGCTGTGGGGTCACCAATGCCATATGTGAAATGGATGTTGGGAGCTGAAGATCTGACACCAGAAGATGATATGCCAATTGGAAGGAATGTCCTAGAGCTCAATGATGTTAGGCAGTCTGCTAACTATACTTGTGTGGCCATGTCCACTCTTGGTGTTATAGAAGCAATAGCACAGATAACTGTAAAAGGTATGAAGTTTAATTGAAGCATATGCATGTTTTAACCTGCTTTTTAAAAAAAGATTTAGTAGCAACCCACAATTTTTCAAAGATTTTTTACGGATTAATTATGCAACCACATCATATTAGATGTAGGCTACAGGTGTAATATCAATTTAAATATTATGTTTGAAGGTGTTTAGGATAAGCCCGAAGTTTCTTCTGAAAATTAAAATTACTTCCTTGTCATCTGATTAAAAGAATAGATGATAAAAGTTCCAAAAATAGATGGGAAAAGGGTCAAAGAGGAGCCAATTTATAAATCTATTCTCAGTTAGTTAGAAATAATCTATAATGTTGCTGGAAGCCTAGGCCAGACTAAATGAAATCGAAGATAGCCTTAACTTAACTAGCAAACTCTTGGACATGTTGGTTAATTAGGGCTTTTTCTGATTGCTGCCCTGCCCAAGGTTGAATGTCTCTATTAGGGTTTTGTGACAAATGGAATACAAGAATGAATAAATGGGAAAAGAGAAGAACCTGGTTGCTGGCCTTAATTCTTTTCAAGCTGCAGCCTGATGAAGAAAGATGAACTGTTAAACCCCATAGTCCTATTTATGAATACTTGGTCACTTGTTACATCCTATATGAACATCCAATATGAACATGCTGACTTGTCAGATATTAAAATGATCTGGCTCTTTCAATAAGAGTTTTCTCTAGGTATGCTGAGTCTGCCTTTCTTCTATGAACCTGCCCAGACAGACCCTCAACATGCCTAGGACAAACCCTGATTGAAACAGGTCCGAATAATCAGTTTCATGCTGATATAGGGTATTTGCAGTTGCAAGACTACCATTTTTTGAATCACCTTATTTAGAAATAGAAGATTACAGATGGTTTTACAATGACCTTCTGGATCACATGAAGGCTTTTTCTCAGGACGGACTGCTTCCTTTAATCAAGAAGGATTGCATCCCTGACTTAAGCAGGTGTTAATAAACACGGGATCAGCCCTTGTTTCTTTGACCTTGGAGAGCCAGGGTCAAATAAACAAGTGGTGAAGCTCATCTCCCCAATATCCTGTCCACTTCCTCTTAATGTACAAACAGAAAATAAAAAGATCTATACGGCAAGAAAGCTGTTTCCAAGATTACTTGCCTAAAACTTACACCTAATTGAATTTTATCTCAAACTGAATCCAATTGTGTGTAAGGATTACCACTGCCCCCAGTTGCCAAAAGCTCATATCCAGTACACGGTGGCTCTTCTCCTGTGTAGCCACCAGGTTGTGGAATGCATAGTTCAGTGGAGTCTTATAGTTTTAATACATTTTTGCATTATTTAGGAAAACAACATTATTTAGGAAAAAGGCCATATTTTCAACAGACCTTTAATTGTTGATTGAAGTTTGTTGAATGGTATTGGTTTATGTTTATTTGATTTTATTTTTGTTCCTGTGTTTTATCCTTTGTATTTTACTTATTATAAATACTATAAATGTAGTATAATAAATATAAATTATTATAATTATTGTAAACCTATTTGATATATAAAATGAATAAGTGATAAAAATCCAAAGTGTGGAAATTACACAATGAGAATCTAGGAAAAACAAGAGCTAAGACATAAATCAGGATTGTAAACATAGACAAAAATATTCCAAAGTAGCAGAAATACCAGGAACAAATATTTTGACTATTAATATGTAGATTTCTTCACTCCTGTGGGGTCTCATAAACTTGTTGGGATCATCCTCAGCCAGTTTTAGGGAGTTTTCCTACAATTGAGCCATATATTCACAATTAAAACTATGCATTCTTTGAAGCAGTTGGATATTCTGAAAGGACTTCTTATTTTCAATAGTCAACATATTCATTAGTTGTAGTTCATATCCATTGAAATTAATGGCACATTTTAATTATGATCTAAGTCTTTTTTATTTATTTGGGTAGGAATTAAATGTAACTGAATTAAAACCTGATTTTGTTCCGTTCCGTCCTCTTCTCTGATGCCCTTCCTCTTCGTCTCTATTTTATGCCCCTCTCCTATAAAATTCAGTATACTGTATGAGGCCTGTTAAAACACATTTAGACTTGTGTTTAAAATTAGAAAAGTTTAATGTTTTTAAAATAATTAGTTTTTCTTTCTGGTAGAAAACAAATAAACATTTAATATTTTAAGGCTTATCATTTGCAGAGTGATGTGGCTGGCATAAAAATTACATCAACAAATAGATATTTTTAGATATTCTTAGATATTTTAATAGATATTTTCTGTTCTCCAGATAACTATGGATTTCCTTAGTTATTTTTATGCTTCTCTTCTATAGTTACATTTTTCCAGTTGAATAAATTGTATTATATTTTTCTAGCATTGCCCAAATCTCCAGGAACTCCTGTTGTGACCGAAAGTACAGCAACAAGCATTACTTTGACCTGGGATTCTGGAAATCCTGAGCCAGTGTCTTACTACATAATCCAGCATAAACCTAAGAATTCTGAGGAACTATATAAAGAAATTGATGGAGTAGCCACAACAAGATATAGTGTGGCTGGCTTAAGCCCATATTCTGAATATGAGTTCAGAGTGGTTGCTGTGAATAACATAGGAAGGGGTCCACCCAGTGAACCTGTGACAACAAGGACCTCAGAGCAAGCACCATCTAGTGCACCACGTAATGTACAAGCTCGTATGTTGAGCTCAACCACTATTTTAGTGCAGTGGGAAGAACCTGAGGAACCAAATGGTCAAATACAAGGCTACAGAGTGTATTACACTATGGATCCTTCCCAACATGTCAACAGCTGGTTAAAACATAATGTGGCTGATAGCCATATTACCACCATTGGGAATCTTGTACCACAGAAAACTTATTCAGTGAAAGTACTTGCCTTTACCTCAGTTGGAGATGGACCACTTTCTAGTGATATACAAGTCATCACTCAGACAGGAGGTAAGATGGTAATCTCTTCCAATCAGTTTTTTTAAGGGTTGAGAATTGTTCTAGGCAGTACGGTTAAAGATGGTTATGCTCGGAAACTGCCAGCTGGACTGCACGGAAGGATCAAGCAGAGACCCAGATTGGAATTTAATTAACTAAGTAATTAATTAATTAGTTTTGCCGCCTATTGGCCCATAGCAACTCAAGGCGGCTTACAGAATACAGGGTTATTCAAAAAGAATGAACTGATTTCATGACACATTGCTTCAGTTCTCAAGAATCTTCATGTAATGAGTCAGTGACCATTTGCAAGAGGAGTTATCTAAGTTGTGAAGGCCACCTTGAACACTTGTACCACATTTAAAACAATAAAACTAATTAAAAAATTAAATAAACTAATATAATAATAAAATCATAATAAAATCACTCCCTGCCCTGGCGACAGCAGATCACACGAGCCATTTAATAGGCTCCATCCCACTCTGGGTTCCCCAGGCCCGCTGGCAGAACCAGGTCTACAGCACCTTCCGGAAGAGTATTATAGTGAGGGCTGTTCTAATCTCTGGGGGAATTATGTTCCAGAGAGAGGGAGCCACCACGGAGAAGGCCTTTCTTCTGGGTTCCACCAGGTATATCTCTCTCAGGGATGGGACCTGCAACATTCCCGACCTCTCCACTCTAATGGGTAGGGTAGATGTGACTGGCAAGAGACGGTCCCTCAGATAATTGCACCCGGAAGCAGATCAGCAACCAATGCAGCTCCCGCAGGAGAGGTGATACATATGCATACCAGCGTCTGCACAAAAGCATGCTGGATGCTGCATTTTGCACCAACTGGAGCTTCTGGATGCTCTTCAAGGGCAGCCCCATGTATAGCATGTTGCAATAGTCAAGACGGGAAATGACTAGGGCATGAGTGACTGTGAGTAGGGATTGTTGGTCCAGGAAAGGGTGTAACTGGCACACAACCCGCAGTTGCGCAAAGGCCCTCCTGGCCATGACCGCCATCTGCTGGAGTCGTGAGTCCAGGAGAACCCCCAAATTATGCACAGGGTGTCTTTGGGGTAGAGCCACCCCATCCAAGATCAAAGGTGGCAATTGTCCCTGAGCCAACAAACTCTAAACCCAGAGCCACTCGGTCTTGCCAGGGTTTAGTTTCAACCTGTTGCTCCCCATCCAACCCTTAACAGCCTCCAGCCACTGCGAGAGGGAGGACACGTTATTATTTAACTTACCATGGGCCAAGACATACAGCTGAGTATCATCAGCATATTGTTGATACATCATTCCATGGTGATGGTGATCTCACCCAGCAGCTTGATATAAAGCAGAAAGAGTACCGAGCCCTGCGGAACCCCTCAAAGCGAGGGCTAGATCTCTTCCCTCCTATCAACACTGACTGAGAGTTGCTGCAGAGGAAGGAAGTGAACTAGGATAGCACAAGGCCTCCTACTCCCATCCCCCGAAGCCACTCCAGGAGAATAGCATTACCAATGGTATCGAAAGCTGCTGAGAGGTCAAATAGAGCAAGGATGGATGTACTTCCCCCATCCCGTTCCCATCAGAGATCATCCAAAAGTGCGACCAATGCTGTTTGTATCCCAAATCCAGGCCTGAATCCTGACTGGTAGGGGTCGATATAATCCATTTCATCCAGAAACTTCTGGAGCTGCTGCCCAACCACCACCTCAGCAACCTTCCCCAGAAAGGGAAGATTGGAGGCAGGTCGGAAATTATCCAACTGGGTGTAGTCCAGCAATGACTGCTTAGGAAGACGGCAGACCATAGTCTCCTTAAAGTGCTGGGGCACTGTCCACTCCTGTAGGGAAGCATTAATCACCACCAGAGTCCACCCGCCTGTCACCTCCTGGGAACTTTCACAAGCCAGGAGGGACATGGTCCTGTCCACTTCCTCAGGAGCAACAGGGTTGCTAACCCTAACGGCATCTAACTGGGAAGGAAGTCAAGTGATTTGGTCTTCCAGAAAATCTGCAAATTCCTCAGTGCGCCCCTTCAGGTGGACCTCAATATCCTCCTTCCCCAGGAGAAGACAGCTCATCTTAAAGAGGGTCTCTGGGCGATTATCTGAAGATGCAATTAGTGTGGAGAATTATTTACACTTCGCCGCACAAATCGCCATGAGGTAGGCCTTAATAGCCGCTCTTATCCATGTTCGATCAACTTCATCCCTTGTTTTCTGCCAGCGGCGCTCAAGATGTCTCCTCATGCGTTTCATCCCCCTCAGTTCCTCTTTATACCACGGGGCACAGAGAGGTCTATGGATGAGGAGAGATCGCATGAGTTGTTGCATAGTTGCAAGCAACTTCTAAGCTTGATCTCTCCCAAAGTGAAGCCTTATCTGGTCATTCTCCTGGAAAGAAAGGTAAGCAGTCTGAGGAGATTCTTAGATAGAAGATAATAATTGTCAGTAATTGTCAAAACAGACAAATCATATAGTAACAAATGCTGGAAATGCTATGAGCCCATTTTACCTTATGTAGCAGATATGCCAAAAAAAAAAAAGAAGCAGCAAAACACTCCTCCCCAAAAAGTACAGGAAAAAATACATGGCATTATTTAGAAAGTGTTAAAAATCAAATTTTGAAATGAAACCACAATTCAAAATTAGGCATAATGCCAAGAGAATTCAATGAAAAATGCTACAATTAATTAAGACATTTACTAAGAAACATGGTCACAAAATTTATCACATATTGAAAAAATGAGATGTTATTGATTATATCAGATTGGGAACCTAGCTTTGGAGAATATTTGGTAATAGCAAAATTAACAACACAAATTAGCATTTAGTATGTGATTTTTAAAGGGGAAAAGAATTGACCAAAGAACTTAAATCAGAAATACATGAACATTTTAATTGTTCATAAATATTACATATCAATATGAGTACAACAAATAGAAAGTTAGAAAGTATTTACCTATAATGTTTTATTAGTTCTTACTCCCTTTTTATCCTGTCATTTAATAACAAAGTAGTAGAGACTTTGGCACTTAGTTCAAAGATTCAAAAAGTCTTTAAAATGCTTTTTATAACTGTTAAAAATAATTATTTAATATTTAAAATGGCTTTTAAATTGTAAAAAGGTTCATTTTCATCAGTGATATACTGAGACTAATTACAATTTTTGTAACTTTGCTTACTAATCTTTTCATCAATTTCTTTCTTCTTCTTTTTTTTTTGCTTTTTCATTTTCTTTATATTCCTATTTTCTTAATAGGAGAAAAAAAGTCTCTCTGTATTTTTTTAAAAATAGTATTAGGAAATTGGGATTCCAAAAACATTAAAATTATTGCTCCACAATAAAACCAGTTTTCCATCTACTCTTTTATGGTAAATTGTAGAGTAAAAAAATAATTACTTTGCATAGGCCAATCCAAATTTTTTGATATTATTTTTTTTACAAGCTTTATATTACAA
>JANHGD010004295.1:42808-52852 GCA_027560375.1 Imantodes cenchoa | reverse complement strand
GGCCAAGTGTGATTGGACACACAAGGAATTTGTCTTGGTGCACATGCTCTCAGTGTACATAAAAGAAAAGATAAATTTGTCAAGAATCATAAGATACACTTAATGATAGTCTGGGTACATATAATTTAATCTAGAATCTCAGTCTTCTACATCAAAAGCAGGCTTCTACAAGTTTCCCAATGTAACCTTGTCAAGGTTACAACACTCACAACATCTTAACTGATGAATTGGAAAATGTTGACATAAGACAAAATTATACTTAGTAGTAAAACAGCCAGTTGTTGAACTATATTTGACCATTCAGTCTTAATTTTTAAATATATTATTAATAAGACTAATCTTGGCATTGTACATTCAGGGTGTTCACATGAAATCTGCAAATGTCGCATGGCAAGCTGCATCAGTTAGGCCTAAATTTCATTTGAAACAAAACAGCAAATTATCCTGCTAGCTTCAGCTTATTGGAAGCCTGCTAAAATCAGCGGTCTTTGCTTTCCAGAAGTTGCCTTTAGAATTGTGATGTAAGACTGAAATGGAAAAATCAGAAGTGGCAGGACTACTTTAGGAGAGCTTTAGGAATAATGTATTTATAAAAAGACTGGATCAGTAACATCTGATGGAAATGCTTTAACATCTGATGGAAATGCAGACTGTTGCTCTGTTTATATTCCTAGACCTCAAAAGGCCCCTGTTTTTTCATTTCTGAAGCCTTGCAGTATAATCAATTTTATTGTTTCTCCTGCTCATTTGGTTATTTGCTTATTTTGTGTCTAAGATCCAAACATTTTGGTTTTGTTCACATTTATATTATTGACCATATCCTATAAAATAAAGTAAAATAATACAATGTATTGGGATATAAAAAAATATTCAATGAAATGATTAAGTAAGACTTGGTAATTTATCCCAATCTGATTTAGATAGGAAGCTCTGAACTGAATTTATATATATAAAAGCGAAAACCACTACGCATTAATCACAAAATCTCCAGAACCGTAAAGCCTACAAACTTGAAATTTGCCATGTATGATCCTCTTGGCTTCTAGATGCTCACTAAGAAAATATTTTTTGAAATGACCATCAGAACATGAGTTCTATTAAGGAGTTCTACTCCCCCTCCCAACCTGAAAAGAAATCTGATCCAAATGCAAAACACAAGCAGAGGAGTTTCAGTTTTGCTTTTGCTTTTGCTTTCACAGCAGCAAACAGCTTTTATACAGAACAGTTGAGCTAAGCCATGCTAGCCAGATGAATACTGATGGATGCTGGTAGGCAGACAGATTTTTTTCCCCTGAGTTCAGACGAATCTGTTCCTTCTACTGTAACACCAGTTAAAGGGAAAGGAGGCAAAAAAAACACAGGAAAAGATTTACAGATGCGATTAAGAAAACACAAGTAAGAGTGTTTCTCTCATGTCCAGTTCTATGTGGCATGCTCCAGAGTCAGTTCACCTGATAGCCTAGTCATCCTCCAGCCAAAGAGCAAAACCAGGCAGGACAAAAACTTTTTTTCTTACTTACCTCTTTGAAATCTTGATGCGTCTTATACACCGGTGCGTCTTATAGTCCGAAAAATATGGTGCATTTAATTTTAAGCAGTTAATATCCTAAAAAAACTAAATGTTATATTTATGTATTACATTTGTCTGTGTGTTTCTAAAGATCATTAACTTTCTAAGAAAGTTCATTGTCTTGAAAACAATATGTAGTTTTTAGACAGCAACTTGGGCTCAGAGCCAGGTTTCACATTCTGAAGTCAGAAAGCTGTAAGAGTGGTATACAGATAGTCCTCGACTCACAACCACAATGGAGCCCAACATTTCTGTTGTTAAGTATGACATTTGCCTCATTTTATAACTTTTCTTGGCATAGTTATTAAGTGAATCACTGCAGTTGATAAATTAGTAACCTGCTTGTTAAATGAATCTGGCTTCCCCATTGACGTATGCTTGTCAGTAGGTCACAAAAGGTGATTACATGCCAAGCATCTGAATTTTGATCACGTGATCATGGGAATTCTGCAAAGGTCATAACTATGAAAAAACGGTCATAGGTCACGTTTTTCAGTGCCGTTTTAACTTTGAATGGTCACTAAATAAACTGTTGTAAATCGAGGACTACTTGTAATGATTATTGGGCCAAACTACAGATTGAGATACTTTGGTTCTGTAACAATCCCATCCTTTTTCTATATTCGCAGGCGTACTAATATTTTAGCTTATTCCCTGCTGTTAAAAGATACTTTATTAAAGTGAAAGAGACTTTATTAAATAAACAGGGCAACATCTGCTTCCAGAGGCAGTCCTCTACCACTGCTGTTTGTCAATCTTCATTTCTCCCCTGTGATAAATTTGGGATTGTTATGCCAGTGCTGTTTACTACTGCTCAGAAATTTCACAATGAATTAATGCTAGAATGGACAGAATAATGTTTTATTAAAATTTTGCCCCAATTCTGTTACTGAGAACAATTAATGTGATGAAAGGAATACAGTATAATGCTGTGTGGTCTCTTATTTAAGAGAATTAAATCACATATTCATCAAATATCAATCATTCAGCTTTTCTGAAAAACTTCTTAATAGTTTGTTACTAGAAGGGATCATAATGTTCAGTATCAAAACCTGTTTTGATTGTTATCTAGTGTGGCTCTTTAAGAAGGCATGATATTCATTTATATTTCTATATTTATGTTTATTTTTAAAAAAACATCCTGTTGAATACAATGAGGCATAGTCCTAGGTAAATGTGCATAAGGTTACAACAAAATTATAAATCAGATTATGGTTTGCAAAACCCATAGTTCTTAAAACAGATTATGGTTTACAAAACCCATAGTTCTTAAAACTATATTAATATTTTTATTATCATCCTATGGTGTTAGTTTAATTTTATTTACAGTTATCTTTCCATTTTTTGCTTCTCCCCTCCCCCCCTCTCTTTTTAATACCCTAAAGCTACTGAAAGAGATAGCACGGAAACGCAGAAGCATTCGTTTGGGAAGGGAAGCAGATTTAAAGCCATATATTGCAGCACACTTTGAAGTTCTTCCTACTGAGTTCACCCTGGGGGATAAGAAACAGTATGGTGGTTTTGAGAACAAACAGCTCCAAAACGGCCAAGAATATGTTGTCTTTATTTTAGCTGTGATGGAACACTCAGAATCAGTAAGTTGGCTGCAGGTTTGATTCCCCCCCACACACACCCTGCAAATGTAGAATTGAAAGACTGTATCTTATCTCCACACAACTCATGCTTGGCTATGTTCTTACATGCTAAAAAAAATGTTTACATGTTTTGGATGACCTATGTTATAAGGATATTTTCTATCTGCATTTTAAAGAATCTGGATTTATTTATTTATTCTAAATTAGATAGTCACCTATCTTATACAAGGGGAATCTTAAACCCACCATTAAAATCAAATATAAACACTTAAATCAATTATATATCATGCAGCTAAAACCAAGATTGAAGTTAATTAAGATACTGTACATAGTGCAACCAATGTACAGGTTTTCTATTTTTGGGATCCCTAGGACTATTAAAAGAAACACCCCCCATTTTCAGGGCTTTCCAAAAAGCCATAAGGTTGGAGCTTATCTCACCACTTAGGTCAACACACAATGAAGCAGCAAGTGTGCACAACTCTACTGTCCGCTTCTGCCTTTATTTACCTTTTCATATTGATATGGCATCCTCAAATGATGATATGTGTGTTTATTCTAGCTATATGGTATATCATTCACATTTATATATACAATTTGTCCCCAAATTGAAGGGGTAATGATTGAATATAACATATATTAAAGACAGTGGCATAGAAAGTAATGATAGCTTTAACTCTTTAAGTATTTCCATTTCTCAGAGTAAACAGTTGGTCTCCTCATTTTAATCATTATAGTATACTTTCTGCTTTGTTACTTGAAATATCTGATAATTACTGAGGCATGAATTTTACATCTAATCTTTTCTCTTTCTTGTCTCAAAACATATTATCCAGACAATGTTGTAATTTATGAAACATTTTTGGAAAACAGGAACTAATCAAGAAATGCAAAGCTGACTTCTTTAATTACAATATTTTGCCACTGACCAGCAGTGAAATGTAACAGAATTAGAAAATATTGTAAAGGAAAAGTAGAATTCCTGAACTGATTTAAATAACTAATTATACTGTTGTGCAATTTATCTGTTTCATATGTTCATTACACGCTTGAATTATTTTAACTTTAATATATTTTTAAAAATAAAAAGGAAGAGAAAGAGGCTTTTGCGAAAGAAGAGCAGCCAATATTAACATTTCAATTGGAAAGTTACATGGGTTTTTTTTTTTCAATTGGTTGTTAAACTGTCACATGTATTTACTAGGTTGGCTTTGTTGAATTTAATTCATTTTAGTTAAAGGCTTATTGTAGTTGTTTTTCCCAGGTATATTGTTAATTGCAAAAAGTCTTCTCACTTTAATATTCTTTTACAATTATATTTATATTTGAGAATGATCATCTCCGGAATCCCTCTTCTACTTTTGTTTGAAACGTCTTGCCAAGCTATATCTTAAACTGTGAGAAGGCAACAAAGTTTGTTGTGGCTAGTTCTAAATATATATGCAATAGAATGTCTTACATTCCCCACTGTGTTATTAAGTCAGATTTTTCTCCCATCCAGACCATGTATGCAACCAGCCCATATTCTGAAACAGTTGTTTCAGTGGATCTTAATCCCCAGCCAATTACAGAAGAGGAAGAGGGTTTGATCTGGGTTGTAGGACCAGTGCTTGCAGTTGTATTTATCATCTGTATTGTTATAGCTATTCTACTTTATAAAAGGTAAGTTTACAAAATAGTGTATAGAGAAGGGCAGGCTTTAGAAGTGTTAATTGCGTTGAACATATTTTTTAGATTAAAAAAGAAGTTTCCTTACGTAAAGGATTCTTTTTAGACATTGCATAAAATCAGTATTTTGTTCTTAATAGATGAAGGTATCATCCAGGCCAGATATCTCTTCTAGGTTTCTGTAAAAAAATCCACAGAAGAGCAATAACTTCTCAGGAAAGAATACAATTTCATTGTCAGGGTAATTTTTTTTTCTTGGAATCAAGGATTAGATTTTGCAACTTATGCTTTCCAGTGCCTTATTTTAGTTTCATCTCTTACCTATTGACACTGTTATCATCATGCTATTTGTTCTTTTTTACATTACCATGTGTGGCTATATAAATTAGCTCCATGTTTGAGAACTGGCTGGGGGAAAAAGTCATGTTTTCTACCAGGGAAAACAATATATTCTTAAGGGGAAAAAATAAGATGGCTTTATTTATTTTTTTTATAAGAGGCAAAGTGAGACAAGAGAAGAAATATGACAGATTATTACTTTGGTTTCTTTACTCCAAAGAGATTCTTTTTCATCTTTTCCTACAAGTAGAGAATTTTTGCATCAAATTCAGTAAGGTGTTAGGGACTACTAGATATGTACCCTAATTGTGAAAGAGCATTTTCTGTCATGGGAACTTACTTTGCCATTGGCCAACTAACATTCAACTTTTTTCTCTTTTTTTTCTGCCGCTTAATAATGGAGCAGTAAACCTGACAGGTGAGATAAATTTTTTAAAAACTTGCTTTCCATTTTCTCAGAAAAGGGAAAATGAGAAAACAGTTTTAAAACAGCTTGTTCGAGTTTCCAAACAGAATATTTGTCAGTCTAAAGGAATCCAAACAAATGCACTGTTTGGAAAAGAAAGCAAACCGGAAGTTTAAGATTTTTCCCCTCCAAAGGAAGATGAAAGTTAAAAAACAATGAAGGCTAAATTAAACAAAAAGCTTTAAAAAAAATCCTGCTCACTGCCCAGAAACCCATTTTGTGGATTTAAGATTAAACTTGAAACTGGTCCTAGAACCCAATATGCTCTGGTAAATGTGTGTATTCAACACTTTAGTACACGTTTACACATATTCATATATTTCTTTGAAAGCCTGATCGAAGGTACACTTAAAAATAACAAAAGAGAGGGCTAAACAAATTTACAGGGATTGTATTCAAAGCTAATGACTAAAATTAATGGCCTGTAAAATAAGCTATCTCATTTATAACATTAATTATTGTATGCTACTATATATTATCTATCCTTTCACATTCACATATGTGAACCCATATTCATGCACAGAAACACAGGTAAATATACCCATTCCTGCTTCCCTATTTCCACTAGAAACAGCAAAATAGAACAAGAAGAAAGGTAGATGCAGGGAAACAAAGAGAAATTAGAAAACAAAATTACATGGAGATTAAATAGGTAGACAGGGAAAGAAGGTATGTTTAGTATTGAACTTCACCAGAGACCAAGAAGGTTAGGGTCTCCTCCCTAACCTTCGTCATAGCTAATCATATTCTCAAAGATATCTCCCAGTAACATCAGAAGACCTTTCAACTTCATATTAATTCACTTTTTCAACCACATCATCAGAAAAACAGGTGACCCCAATTTACAAGTAATTTTTTGAAAGAAAACATTTATCTCATTATCCTGGAAATATGGTATAAAAAATCAAAATGCCATAAAATAACACTCAGCATAGAGATTTATAGACCTTGTTAAAAAAAAAGCCCAGTTCAATCGTACATATTCACCTTTTGGGTATTGCTAGTGCTAGCATAAAATCAATTTGCATCATCTTAAATAAAATGGTAAAATTATTTTCTTCAAATAGTTTTAGAAAAACCCTAAATGTAAGGTTCCATAAATTTTGGGATTTCAATAATCACTGGGTTCATTCCAGAGATTAAACATGTACAAATGTTATTGAAATCAGTACACTTATAACATTTAATGGTACTCTGATTGTTCTTAATATTATCAGTAGTCAGGGATATTTAATTATCTCTTGATTGTTCTACATTCACCCAAAAAAATTAAACATATGCAACATGTTTCACAACAGATTATTCTATTAACATAATTGTGTCATTTTCATTGACGCTACAAAACTTGGTTTCTGTGTTGATGTTTTAAAATCCTAAGTGTATACCAAAAACAATGTATCAGAAAGAACATAATTATGAGTCGTTAGTGTTGCTTTGGCAAAAGAGGTATTGATATCAATAATAAATAAGTACATTCTTGATTAATCATCTTAATGATTGCATTCACTTTCTCTGTGCAGGAAAAGGGCAGACACAGACTCTAGAAAGAACAGTATCCCCAACAATAAAGAAATTCCTTCACATCATCCCACAGATCCAGTAGAGCTAAGACGCCTAAATTTTCAAACTCCAGGTAATTTGCAAATATTCTATTTTAATTATTTAAACAACATATCACCATAGATGATTTTGGTGTTTCATAGGAGTAAATACTGTATGAAAAAAGTATATTTGATTATGTTGCTTCTGTTGATTATTGAAGACTCAGTTTAAAAAAAAAATCTACTTCAAACTGTGCTTCTTTCCTGTTGGGTTTATGCTAGTGAGATGTACCAATTAATCATATTTTGTCTTTAATTAATGTTATTTTTAGAAGTCCATCGTTATGTGATAGACTAGTAGGATATTTAATGGTGTTCATAAATTCAAGATAATCATGTCCTTCCTCCCTCAAATGTTCCATGTACTGTCTTAATTAGAATCTCATCCTGATGAGGATTTAAAATTCTTTAAAAATGTACAACACCAGAAAGAAGGAAAAAAAGCCAAAGGTAACAGGAAAAACTATTAAAAGGCTTAGGAGAAAAAGGAAGTGGTTAGTTAAGAAATAACTATAGATAGTACTTGACTTACAACAGTTCATTTAGTGACTGTTCAAAGTTACAACAGCACTAAAAAAAGTGACTTACGACCATTTTTTCACACTTACAACTATTGCAGCATTCTCATGGTCATATGATAAAAAAATTCAGACTCTTGGCAATTAATTCATATTTATGATGGTTGCAGTGTCCTGGATTCACGGGTTCCCCTTTTGTGACCTTCTGACAAGCAAAATCAAGGGGAAAGGCAGATTCACTTAACAGTAATTTCACTAACTTAACAACTGCAGTTATTAATGTAACACCTTTGGCAAGAAAGCTTGTAAAATGGACCAAAATTCACTTAACAAATGTCTTAACAACAGAAATTTTGGAGTCAATTGTGATCGTAAGTCGAGGACTACCTGCATGTTATACCAGCATTGGAGGTTTCGTGCTGTATAGAAATATAGTAACTTTCTGTATTAAGTAAATTATGCTTTTTGAACTGAATTATTCTCATTAGATATATGCTATATGAATATATATTAGATATGCATATGTTAAAACCTATATTGCTTCTCTTACGCCAGTTCTCGGTTGGAAATTCATTTACTCATGCATGCTTACCACTCCATTATTACCATTGTTTGCCTGTATGTAAACTACCGTCATAGAACAAATCCTACAGGCATGGCTTTTATGTTTACATTAAGTAAAGCAAGCACTACTTACATACAAAAGAGAAACATTTGAGATCAGTATGTACTCTGGATTAAATCATCCAGAGTGCACTTTATCTTGTGCACAGTGAAAGTCCTGAGTTTAACCTAAAATATGTTTTCTGAGAATGAGGACAATCTGTCTTCTCAGTTTCTCAAATTTAGTTTGACTCCTTGATATATTTTACTTTGATATGAGAATATAAAAAGAACAATGAAGACATGATTAATGAAAAGGGTTAAGGTAAAAGGAAAGTAAAACACAAAAGCTGCAACGTATTATCTGTTGAACAACATTGCAACAACTGAAGAACTATCAGTGGCAGTTGGAATAATTGCCACTTTGAATTTAGTTATTGTTTCATAATTTTCTAATCTTACTCATGTCTGTATAATAAATTTCAATATGGCAGGAAATTCAACACAATTTTAGATTTTTTTAAAATTGAGCACTTTGAAACTTTTTAAAGGGAAGTAATGTACAAATGTTTTCAATTAGTAAATCAACACAATGCCTTCTCTTCAGTTTTCCCCTGTTATTAACAAAATGAATTGAAAATTGCTTTGCAGACATTAAGAAATGTACTTAACCAACATATAAAAAGGTAAAAGGAGAATGCAGTCAGTAAATTTGCCATTTGTTCTTCTTTGTCACAGTCATCGTGATAAATGTAAAGGCCTCTCTGACCATATGAATTGGGACAATGTCCAATATATATTACTAATTCTTCTAATTTTTCAGATGTAATCAGATGTTGGTTTATGCTGGTTTCAAATGTATGAATAGAATTAATATCTTAGTAAAAGGGCACATGGCAAGCCAATTGAGTCATGTCTATTCAAAAATATCTAAGCTGGATTCAGTTTTGTATTCACTGAAGATATGGTCGAGACCGTACTGCAGGGTAGATATCCAAATTCTCATTATTTCTTTTGCAATTCCTTGTGGTATTTATGACTACAGGAAAGACAATTTTCAAATGACTTTCTCAGTCTCTTCCTTGAGGGGAATCTTCACTAAATTTTGGAACATACCATGAACTGCAGCTTTTTCATTATTGGAGGTTATACCTATTATAGATTATAAGACAGTGATGGCAAACGTTTTAGACACCGAGTGCCCAAACTGAGCGTGTGCGCATGCCCACACTGAAACATACAAGCGTGCGCACATGAGTGGACATATGTGCATGTGCAGCAGAGAGCCGAAGACCAGCTGGCTGGTGGGAGGCAGGGCATCCCAACACCGTCAGCACGGCAAGAGGTAAAGATCTTTTTCTTTCGTGAGTTTCTGTTTCATTGTTTGCAGGAAAACAGATGCTCATGAAAGAAACACCATGGAGATCTGACCGGGGGTGATGGCATGCGTGCCAGCAGAGAGGGCTTTGCGTGCCACCTCTGGCACGTGTGCCATAGGTTTGCCATCATGGTTATAGGAGTTTGGATCCATTATAATTGAAAATCACAGAAAAAAAGATTTAAAAAGAAACATTGCAAAAGTTGCTGGTAGAAGTAACCAGATTGTTTTAGTATTGTTTATACTTGCAGCACCACAACTGACATTTAATTTTATGAAATTTCATCTCATTAAAAAACAAAAATC
>JANHGD010004291.1:144357-154806 GCA_027560375.1 Imantodes cenchoa | reverse complement strand
AATTGAAGCTTATTTGATGGTGGCTTGCTGATGTTGTTGGGAAAGTCAGTCCCATATTCCAGAGCTGTAGCTGTAGTACCTCTCCTCTCCTCTCCTCTCCTCTCCTCTCCTCTCCTCTCCTTTCTTTCCTCTTCTTTTCCTTTCCTTTCCTCTTCTTCCTTTCCTTTCCTTTCTTCTTCCTGGACTGAATTAATTGCTCTTGGCCATATCTGGCCCAGGGGCCAAGATTTCTCCACGGACTACCAAAATTTTCTCGCGGACCACCAGTGGTCCACGAACCACAGGTTGCTGACCTGTGGTGTAGTTGATTTGGATTCTGAGGAGTTCATAGGCTTTTCTTAGTCTTTGCCTTCTTCAGGAAATATGTGGACTTTCCAATCTAGCTTACAATGCTGGGAATTCCTTCACAGTCTCCTCTGCAGTTACTAATTATGCCTGATTCTAATTAACTTCTCTGTCCATACACAATTGGCCAAGTGAGGCATCTATGTTATCATTTGGAGAGGGGAGGGTGCTTTCAAATCATTTTGGACTTTGAAGGACTCCCTAGACAAGTCCCTGCAGTTTTCTTGGCAAGATTTTTCAGAAGTGGTTTGCCTTTGTCTCCATCCTACGGCTGAAAGAAAGTGCTGGATCAAGGTAACCTAGTTGCCTTTGTGCCTAAGACAGGACTAGAACTCACAGTCTCCTGATTTCTAGGAGCTTAGCTGCTTTGCTATCGCCAAAGCTCAACTGCTTCAGAGAGAGGCTAAATCCACCTAATCAGCCATTTGCTCACTTTACCTCTGCACATGCGCAGGGCCAAGGCCCAAGATATTACACTATCTAAAGCAGTGTTTCTCAACTTTGGCAGTTTGAAGATGTATGGACTTCAAACCCTGATTTCTAGCCCTGTGCCTTAAATCACTGCACAAAACTGTCTATCTTATGGTTACAACTGCAACTACTGTGTTTCCCCGAAAATATGACCTACCCCCAAAGTAAGTCCTAGCTTGATTTTTTACACGTGTGCCCAATATAAGCCCCCAAATAAGCCCTAATTAAGACCCCACTCACTCTAGGATGCATGGGGCGGAGCTGCCCTACTACTTACCTTTGGACAGTTGCAGCCAGGCCTCACACATCCCAACACCTGCCTTGCCGGCCCATTTCTTCTGCAGTCAGCAAGGGTCTTATTTTCAGGGAAACACGGGTAATAATTTATGATGGAAAAAATGTGTCTAAGGGAAGATGAACTATCACAAGTTCATCTGTTCTAAAATAATATAGGATCTCCCTGCCCCAGTCTACCCAGCCTATCAGATACTAATCTGAGAGGAACAGGATCTCACATTTCTCTGTGAATTCTAGATTATAATTCCCATCTATACACAAGTATTACAGTTGAATACTTCAGTAATGCTCTAGGAAATTATCATGATTAGTATCCTATTGATTATCTTATTGGAGCTAACAGGTTAAAAACAACGAAGTGTATCACTGTGTTCCTCAAATCAGATTATTACTAATCTGCATTACTCAGAGGATTGTAATGCAAACTGACACAGTGCAAATTTAAATAAGTAACTAAACAAGTTGGAGAGCAGGTAGCCTTTAGCTATATAGAGGTGTGCGTTCTTGGTTCCTAAATAACACCTTATATCCACTCAGTCCAGATTCTGCACCCAGCATATATTACAAGCTCTGACCTGCCTAAATTGTGCACATTTTGCACGATGTTGCCTGCCATAGTTTTTCTTCTGCTTAGATATTTAGGTAAGGAAGGAAATGCTGAGCACTGAAAACTCAACTGTGTCTAGTAGCATGTTTTGAAAGCACCTCCTCTGAGCTGGAGGGAGGGAGGGATGGAGAGAGGGAAGAAGGAAGGAAGGAAGGAAGGAAGGAAGGAAGGAAGGAAGGAAGGAAGGAAGGAAGGAAGGAAAAGGAAGGAATGTCTCCTTTGTTCTTCTCAATTTTTTGGCAACCATATAGTTGCCTTCTGGGAAGTTTTTCAACTGCCGAATTTAGCCTACAGCCCTAGAGTTTCTTGGTGATCTCCCAGCAAGTACTAACCAAGTCCAAATCTCATGCGCACAAACATCCCCTCGTGAGATTTCGGCAAATTTTTTGCTTCTTGCGCATGCATGGAAGCAAAATCTTGCAAGGGGACACTCGCGCACGAGAGATTTCAGCTATTTTTTGCTTTCATGCATGTGCGGAACCAAAAAATCACCAAAATCTCATGCGCGCGAGCATCCCCTCATGAGATTTCAGTGAATTTTTTGCTTCCTGCGCATGCGCAGAAGCAAAATCATGCGAGGAGATGTGCATATGCACACACATGCATGCAACATGAGGATGCGGTATGCCGGTAAGAGGAACCCACCCCTGCCTATGATGCTATTGAAGCTGTAGTCAGGCTATTGAAAGTTCAGTGCATACACCGTTCCAGGCTATGGTGGAAACAGTCGTAAGTACAAATTTTACGAATTAAATACCGTGGCTTAGATACTATCATAGACATTTTAATAGTTGAAAGAATATATGGTTGCTGGGTCAAATCACCAGTCCCTCGTACAACTGAAGTTGTGAGATGACCTAGAAAGTTTTTGGTACTGTATGTATTTTTTTTTAAAAATTAAGGAAGTGTCCTATCTAAAAATATTTCCAGTCTGCTCCTCTGAGTGGTAACAATATCAAATGTCAAACAAGTAAAAATCAATTAAATTATAATGCATAAAAATACAAAACCTCCTTTGAGTCATTCTCACATCTGGGTGATTTCATGAACACTTCATATAGTTTGTCTGCCAAAAATATGAAAGTGGTTTGAATCAGTGTGATACAGTAGATATCAAACTCTGAGGGAAGGAAGCTCTCTTTTCTCTTTCCTCCTCCTCCCCTTTTTACAAATGTAGCATTTTTAGAATTTGGATAGTCATTCTCTGGTGTGAGAAATATTTTGAATGTAACCCACATTGCACATTTTTGAACCCATTGATTTCATTGGGGAGATTAAGAATGTGCTTCTTGACCTTTCCATTGAAGTAAATAAAATGAAGATGTAAGGAACAGTAATATTATTATTACTTCTTGATTAACATTTTAAATTTCCCCCAACCAATTATCTGGCCCAAATCAACTCTGAGCTTATGCACAATTTCAGTGTTAGCCACCAAATCCTTTGAACTTTTCACTTCAAACCTCATTGATTTCGGCTCTGAAATAAGCAGCCACAATGCTGCCTGTTTCCTAGACAGGAAGTCCTACGTGACTTCTATCCAGGCTCCATCTCAAGCAGGTCTGCATAAAAGCATGCTTAACGTCACAAACACGTGCCTATTTACTGCAAACCTACAAGTGATTGCTTGACAGCAAACCCTGCCGAACGAGTAAGTTTTGATTGTCTATAGGACAGGGCAGTTCTCTCTTACACCTGGGTTCTGCGGATGGATATATTTCAGCTACACCTGATGTGGTAATCCTTTTTTTTTTTTAAGTGGCATGTTGACCCTGGTGAGTTGACACTTCTCACCTGTTTCTTCCACCAATTGCTTCTTCCAGATGAAATACATTCTGAGGGACATGGAGACACTAATGCCTAAATGCTTTGCTGCTACATAGCAATTTATGAACATGTGAATTTATTGGGTGATGAAATTTATAGCCAAAGCTATTAAAAAGTGAACTTCAAAGCTCCGTGGAGAGAGGGTTTAAATCTTGAGATCAGCAACAGAATCTCTACTCCAGCTTCAGCTTCCTATAAATGATGACATAGGAAATAATGATACGGGGAAGTCCCTCCATTTCCTACTCTTCTCGGTGGCAATCAAACAAACCGTTGAAAGAAAGCCAAGGGAGAGCTGTTGTCTTTTAAAGGGGAAGAGGCAAAGAGGACTTACTTTATTATAGTTTGCAGCTTTGAGTCTGAAAAATGAATTCTGCGGGATTTAAAAGCAACTTTATATCATGCAGAATTTTGGGCCAAACCACAAACTGCTACTGTCTGGAAATAAATCATTTGGAAACTGGAGTAGGAAGTTTGTTTGTTTGTTTGTTTATTTATTTATTTATTTATTTATTTATTTATTTATTTATTTATTTATTTATTTTTCTATGCCGCCCAACTCCCTAGGGACTCAGAGCGGCTCGCAACAAAAACGAACATGAATCAATATAAAAAACATTTCATTGTAAAATAATTGCCATCCATACATTCATGGGCCGACCTCGCTAGTCATCCCCCCCAAGGTCAGTAGCCCCAGGCCTGTCAGAAAAGCCAGGTCTTTACAGCTTTCCGGAAGGCCAACAAGGTGGGGCTAGTGCAGATCTCAGGAGGCAGCTGATTCCAGAGAGCCAGGGCAGCCACAGAGAAGGCTCTCTCCCGCAGACCCACCAGCCGACACTGTTTAGCTGACGGGACCCGAAGAAGACCAACCCTGTGGGACTTTACCGGTGTTAGGAAGTATGTGGTAGAAGGCGGTCTCGAAGATAATCTGGCCCTAAGCCATGTAGGGCTTTAAAGGTAATAACCAACACCTTGAATTGTGACCAGAGACTGATAGGAAGCCAGTGCAGCTTGCGAAGAATTGATGTAGTGTGGGTGTATCTGGGCGCACCCACTACAGCTCGCGCAGCTGCATTCTGGACCAACTGTAGTGTCCGAACACTCTTCAGAGGTAGCCCCATGTAGAGCGCATATCTACTTAGAGAGGGCTATAAAGCACTATGGAATGTTGTATAAGTCTAGGTGCTATTGCTAAGTGCTATTCCCCTCAACAGACCATATACTACCTATAATATTTCTGTCACAATATCTTAACATTTTTGCATCCATTTTCTTATTTTTAATGAACAGTCTGTGAAGGTATATATTTTGCTCTCTTTTTACCATGAATGTATAATGTGCTGTAATTCACTGCATTTTCTCTTTTCTAACATAACTACAATAGTACATTTCATACATTAATTTTCAATCAATGTAATATTCACTGCCAATCATTTTGGTTCCCAGCCAAAAGCATAGCATCTTCTGCATGCCAAAGTCCAAGTATATTCCCATTCCTAACTGATTCACATCTAATGTCACTGCAAGCATTCCTGACGCATTTATTCAGAAACTCACTAAACAGCCAGGCGGGCATCACACATCCTTGACATACTCTATCCTCAGTGTTGGAACTGTTTACTAACATTTAATTTATTTTCACACAAGCTTTACTTGCATTAATGCAGTTAATGCGCTTTAACTGCATTAACCTTCAACTCTACATTGGCTGGCATAAAACATTTGAGAATTCAAGCCCATTAACTTTATCATGCACTATCTCTAAATCAACAAATGTGCTCTACAGTTTCTCATATCATATATTTATCAAGGACCTACTGAAGAGCAGATTTTTCAAAAGTTTACAGCACTGAGCTGCCCAGGGACTGCCACGATTTCTGTCTGGAAGTAGTCCCATTGGGTGGGCCTTCGAAGATTGCTTAAGTATTATTCTTCCTATCTACACTTCCCATTTTTTCAGCTTTTGAAAAATTAAAGGACCAAGGTATATGAAAGATCACTTCTTCTAAGAACTGTAGACAAATAATTTCCTCTTCGATGAATGGCTCAGATTTGTTTCTAAATGTAATTTCCTCTTTTGAAATATAAGAAATGGGGAAGGTATTATTTTCTCATGCCTATCTTTTCTTTGAAAAGGATTAAAAGTCATTGAAGCTAGAAGTATCTCATGAAAAGCAGACTTTATTTTCTTTTGTGACTTTGTTTAATAACCTCCTTATAACTTCCTTATTTGTATTCAGGAAAGAACTGATGATCATAACTCAACATTTGATATATCTGACAGTCATTATGGCCTGGCTTTCAGGATCAGTCTTAAGTTCTTTGATCTTTTTTCATGGTAACAGCTAAAGTTGTGCTGGTTCAGTCCGGACCAAGTCATCAAGAAGCAACAAGTTTTAATCTACTAAACGAGTCTTTTTTTTTTTTTGAAGAAAATTGCTCACTTCTTTCTAAAATTGCTGTTATTTCCGTCAGAAAGAATGTATTTTTTTCTTTCTAATAATCAAATGAAAATCATGTTTATATATTTATCAAAACATTTAAAGTAACTTAATTGTCAGTGGAATGATAGCCATTATCTCTTGTGCTTCATGTTCTCAACGACAGAGAACTACATGCAGTTGATTCACAGGAAGTGTAAATCTAAAACAGCTGATTTGTGTTTGGAGAGCTGAATTCTAGAACTGCAACATACATTTAAGTCCTTGGATAATTTATTTGTTCTTCCGTGTGGTCGTGGTAACCACAATTCTTTTCTTTCAAATTCCAGATGTGCCTCTTCCATCCATTGATTACCTCCTTATTTCTAAGTGGAGCTCAATCTTTAGTATCATTTTTACAACCTGATAAAGTTAGGTTGACATTTCTGCAGGGTTTACCTCTTCTGGTACTGACATTCCCTTTGTAAGATCTGCTGTGATATCTTTTATTTTGCCTTAACTGTGGCACAGGCAAACCTGGGACAAGAGAAAGGACCTTCTCATTGCCTTCATTTAAATTCTGGAGCTTTGGGAGGGTTGGTGCCAATAGCAATAGCAATAGCACTTAAGCTTATATACCGCTTTATAGTGCTTTACAGCCCTCTCTAAGTGGTTTTACAGAATCAGCATATTGCCCCCAACAATCTGGGTCCTCATTTTACCCATCTCAGAAGGATGGAAGACTGAGTCAGCCTTGAACCTGGTGAAATTTGATCTGCTGAACTGCTGAACTAGTCAGTTTCAGTGGCCTGCAATACTGTACTCTAACCACTGAGCCACGTCAGTATCAGGGGTAGGTTCCTCCTGGTTCGGACTGGTTTGCCCGAACCGGTAGCAGCCCGCTGGTGATATCATGATGATGTCACCGAACCAGATTGGTTGGTGCCGGTCCGTAAGCGCCACCATCTTTTTAAAAAAAAATTTTTTTTTTTTTTAATTATTTTTTTTCTGTGCATGTGCAGAAGTCAAGTTTCCAGCACTGTGCATGCATTCACCATTTTGTTTTTGGTGTTTTGGGTTGTTGTTTTTTTGCATTTTGGGTTTTTTTTTTAAAATACTACACATTCACACACGCACAAAGTGCATGCACGCTCACAAGGCGCAGCCATGCGGCACAGGAGGGAGTGAACCAGCAGCGAGGTAAGTTGGAACCCACCCCTGGTTTGTACCCTTCTTGCTGGACGATGGATCCTTTTTAAAGAAAGGCCTTGTCTTCAAGTCCATTCTTGCCACTATTAATTTCAGGAGATATTATCTCCTTCTTCCACTCACTTCATCAGCGTAATTGGCTACTTCTGAAATTTTTGCTGAAACTCTATTACTGAAACTGTATTTTTTTTTTTGCATTACAATTGGGTTTGGTTTTTTGGGGGGAGGTTGTCTTTTAAAAATTTTTACAGGTTCTGAATTTTATTGGACACCATCAGAGATGCATGTACATTAAAAAATATTGACATGCAAATTTATAAATAAAATAAAATGAAGTACCAACATTTGGAAATTTATAGAGTAAACATCTCTTAATTGCTTGTTTTCTAAAATGTTCAAAAGTCAGATAACTGCTGTGTTTTGATGGCAGCATGACATTTTCATATAAAATTAAAACAGAGCTTTGAATCTAGACAACGGTTTTACTAATATCAGCAAAACTTGTAGAGATTTCCCAGCTTTAATGAGAGCTTTAGCTTTTAAGGAAGGAGGATGTTAGTTTTCATAGTGAGTTTGACTTTGAAAGCCCAACTTGAATTGCTTTGCAGTTATGTCAAATATTCAGAGAAATATTCATAAAGCACCTGTCAAGGAAAGTTTTCAAATGCCCATTAAATATAAGCTGTGCTGAATATGCTAATCATACCAATGCATGGTTGGCCTTGCTGTAAAGGCAACATCAAGAACTATGCAGATGGTGTGATATGGAGAAAATGCTGCAAGTGTTTACTCACAGACAAGAACCAATCAAGCAAGGTTAAACAGAATGACCTTATACTGGCATACTTTCTAATTAAGTCAATGAGGTCAGCTTTCTCTCTGTTTTGAAAACTAGCTAAGGCTCACTGTAATGAACCATCACAAGTGATTCAGTGCTCAGGGCAGTTTCAGAAAGAGCTGATGAAAGTTTCTGGATGGTTCATTTTCTTTCTGGAAGTAATATCTATTTATTTCATGGACTGGAATTAAAGTGCTGAAGTTGACACAAGCATCTTCTTTAGAGGGCACAAAGAAGTGGTCTTGGTTCAAACTCTGAAAATGGATGATGTTTATATTGCAAGAAACAGGAAGAATCAGAAACAGATTTGGTGTAGCTTTGTGTGTATGTGTGTGAGTGTACTCTTAGCTATTCTTGATTACTATAACAAAGCAAAGCCTTTTGGGAAAAGCTGCAGCTCCACAGTATTGCACATAGTTTACATTCATGTTTTGCATCTTATACTTCCTCACTGACATCTCCACTTTGAGATGAGAAAGGATTTCTATTAAATCCAACAAATATGCTACCAGTCTGCTGAGAGCAGTGAACTAGACATGGCAGTTGTCTTGGCACAGGACGCATTCTTATGGTCCCATTATTTCAATACTTAATACTTGTTCATTTCACTGAAAAGTAATAAGCAAAGATGAAAAAACAGGCGTCACAAAGGAAAGACAGAAGTCAGATAATTAGATGACTTAGCCAACTGCTTTAGTCCGAGTGGAAATAGCGTTCCATATTCTCAGACAAAAACTGGGAATGGCAATCAACTACTCTGCTATTCTAATATCACTCAAAGCTATGGCATAGGAAATTTTCTACAAGGTTTATGAATAGAAATAGATACTTGAGTTATCCAAGAAAGGCAGCAATCTTCAGTGCTTTCTGAAGAGCACAATTCACTCCTCAGGTAACAGGACATACTACTGAAGCCCAATAGGACAAGCCTATTCATAGCAACAGCACTTAGACTTATATACTACCCTATAATGGTTTACAGCACTGTCTGGAAAGTTTATAATGTCAGCATACTATTGTTCCCAACAAATCTGGGTCCTCATTTAAATGACCTTGGAAGGATAGAAGGCTGAGTCAACCTTGAGCCCCATCAGGATCAAACTCCAGGCTGTGGGCAGAGTTTGCCTACAATATTATATTCTAACCATTGAACCATCAGGGCTCTTGATACTTCCCATGGGATTTAATCGAGGACAGGAAGACTGAAGACTGCTAAACAAAGGACTATAGACATATATAGCTTGGAAGGCATCAAGCCCAACTATCTGATCAAATGCAGAAAAGAAAAATTATAATTACCCTGATATTCAATACTCAAAACCACTCAAAGACAACCAGTGAAGTGGAGCACACTACTTCTGTGGATAATTGGTTGCATCATCAAAATGGTCTGTCAGTAACTTTCCCCCCCTAACATTTAATTGGAATATAGCTTAAGTCCATTGTTATATATCTTGCATTCTGTATTCTTAGATGATAAAAAATGCATCTTGGCATTATTCTGTATATAAAAGGAAAAGGTACTTGAAAAGAGCTGTCAAATCCTTCTTAACTCTTCTTGGGGCTAAATGTTCATAAATGCTCAATCTGTCTTTACGCAATGTAGTTTCTAAACTGCTCCTCATTCTCACTGCCTTTCCCTGAACATGATCTAACTTTCTTTCTAATAAAGTGTCTCAATAACATCCAATTATATTGCACTTTACCCATTTTCTCATACATTCTCATGCATACAAAGCAGGCAGTATTCTAATATGCCAAAACAAGAAGAAAAACCAAAACATCTTCTCAAGCTGATTACTGATGGAACTGAATGTAAGTTTTTCTGCATGGTACTCTTAGATTCAATATGTTTCATTTTCTTGGAGTCAACAGTGGGAGACAGATGACAAATACTGTATCTAAAATGACTAGCATCAACATGTAGTTACTAGCTTCTGCACAATCTGTACACAGTATTCATCTCAGTGCTGACTTATAATATAGTTGATCAAAGACATAAGCTACCTTGCAATGCACTGTTTATATGATTTTACAAGTGGAATCAGTGGATCTTTCTTGTGTACTAATTAGTCTTTGAATGTTGATTCTCAAAGGGAAAACAATGTTGATATAGAAAGATTATTTGCCAACTATTTGGAGGGAAATTTTTTATTAAAAGTCAGAAGAGAAGCAGAAAAGTTCTGGGATTCAAACCCCACTAACATTCTCATATTTTGAACTTCGTTAAAAATGGTTAATTTTGTGATTAATTACAGTCTTTTTATTTTGAGAGGATGCCAAATGATTGAAATGGAAGTGCTTGGTCTCACAGAGTCCTCTAACTCTTAACACCATCCTTAAAAATACAACAACCCCAAAACCAGTGTTGTTTTCCTCCCCCCACGGTCCGGAGCTCCGTGGGGGTGAAACAGCAAATATTGCTTCACGGATCC
>JANHGD010004285.1:23587-43098 GCA_027560375.1 Imantodes cenchoa | reverse complement strand
GAGCAGGGCGGTCTATAAATATTAAATATTATTATTATTAAATATTATTATTATTAATACTGATGGAAGAATATCTGATATATTATTAACATAATTACTATTAATTTGATTTTTATTTTGAATATACCAATAGCACTGTGACTTATATACCGCTTCATAGTGCTTTACAACCGCCTCTAAGCAGTTTACAGAGTCAGCATATTGCCCCCAACAATCTGGGTCCTCATTTTATTGATCTTGGAAAGATGGAAGGTTGAGTCAACCATGAGTTGGTGAGATTCGAACTGCCCAACTGCTGGCAATCCGGAGTGAGCAGAATTAGCCTGAAATACTGCATTCTAACCACTGCACATATATAGTACAAAACATAATTTACATAGGACAGCAAGGTGTAATTTTTGTGTAAAAATGAAAACAAACTGAAACAGCAAAATATTTTGGGATATTGCAGGACCAAAAAGATTTATCAATACTAAGATAGAAACGGTGCTGTAAATGATTAGATAAGCATTTGCTACATGTTTTAATAGAATGCTAAATTTTACTCTGTATCTGGCTGCATCATTTGAAGGATACTTTTAACATAAGACAGAAGCCAAGCTGGATTCTTGGGCAAGCTTCCTGTATCAGAGTGTTCTTAATTCTGCAGGCAGTTAATCAACATTCAAGCATATTGTAAGGCTTGGCAGCAAGTTAATTCCTTTCCAAAGAACTTCTTTTAGTTGGGTTCATTTAACCAAAGACAAAAAATGAGTACTTTCATTATTTAAGAAGCTTATTGTGCTAATTCCATGCTTCTTGGGCAAAATTTAGGTTTGACTAAAACAAATTTACTACAGTACTGTACATATGGGACTTATTGAATTATAGGGTGCTTCTATCTGTCTGCATTTGAAAGAGCTCTCCCCATTCCCTCTCCATTGTCTAGATTTTACTAGATACGGTTAGAATTCTCTGACATGGTAGAATGACTTTAGGTATGAAAGTTACAAGCAACTGCCTTCTCCCACTTTTAACACCTTCTATATTGAATGTTGAATTTAACATATTTCTATATCATGTCCATTATTATACACCTTAAAGTAGAATGATTAAAGTATAATTATGAACATGTCAGGTTAAAAACTG
The DNA here is from genome assembly GCA_027560375.1 of Imantodes cenchoa. Classification (NCBI taxonomy): domain Eukaryota; kingdom Metazoa; phylum Chordata; class Lepidosauria; order Squamata; family Dipsadidae; genus Imantodes; species Imantodes cenchoa. Next base: position 41,970 of record JANHGD010004285.1, on the reverse strand, counting down.
TATAAATTATTATTTGTAATTCTAGAAAGTGTATATGTTTATATGGTATTTTTAATTTAACTGAGATCCACATATAGCACATATTTAAAATAAATATATACAAGGATCTATAGAACAGATAAATCTGCTGTTGGTTTCAAACTGTGGCCTGCCTCTTCCTGTAGCTATTACACAGCTGTCAGAAAACACTAGTCAGACTTGGATCTATCATAAGTAGAACCATTTGGATTGTGTTGCACGTGACACATGGCATGCCAATGCTTCAAAACAACATGCATTTTATAAGACATTATATACAGGGAGTCTTCAACTTATGACCACAATTGTGCCCAAAATTTATGTTGCTAAGTGAGTTTTGCCCCATTTTACAATTTTTCTTGCTAAGTGAATCACTCCAATTGTTAAATTAGTAACACAGTTGTTAAGTGAATCTGGTTTCCTCACTGACTTTGGTTGTCATGTCACAAAAGGTGATCACATGACCCCTGGACACTGCAACCGTCATAAATGTGAGTCAGTTGTCAAGCATCCGAATGTAAATCAGGTGACCATGGAGGTGCTGCAATGGTCATAAGTATGAAAAATAGTGATAAATCACTTTTTCAAGTGCCGTTGTAACTTCAAACAGTCACTAAGTGAACTGTTTTAAGTCGAGGACTACCAGTACTATGGATTCCCTATAGTATATAGTTATCAGCTGGCCTTTCTTTGTTGTTCCCTTTTGCAAAGATATATATAGAAGCAAAAGATAAAAAGAAGTGAAATATGAATGTGTTATTACCCTAACACAGGGATGTTAAACTTGTATGCCACATGCAGCTTATGACATTTTGGTGGCAAGCAACAATGAAAGATAAGCCCTCTGGACTATAATTTTCTTGGCTAGTGAGGTTGCATGCTCTCTACCCATTTCTGTGGGTGTAGGGAGAAGCAAGAGCAAAGTAGACAGATGGTTTAGTCTCTAGACAAAGACAAAGAGGGAAGAAAGGGGAGAATATCATCTGTGGGCCAGAACAATAGAAAGCTCCCACTCATTGTATACAGCAAGAGAGCAACTGCCAGAATTACAGCAGAAGGTTGCCTGTCATGATCAGAACTTGATCCCCTCTGGGGACATAGTTGAGCAAGAGGTAACTGGCACTGTGACATTCACTGAGGTCATCAATCACTGAGGCCAACAAATCCAAGCTAAGAAGAAAGCCCCAGGGAAGATAAAGGATGGCCCTGCATCAAGGCACCACCACAGCTAGACCCAAAGGCAGCATCTGTCTTGCCTGTTCCCCCTGCCATCATCACCACCATAGCTCCTCCTTATCTGGAAATCTTATCTGCATTGTTGTAATTTTTAGGCTGATGAACTAATCATGCAGCATTCATGACCATAACCCCTACCCTAAAATACAAAGGTTATCAATGAAATTATTCCTGTGGACTCTGAGTTTGCATCTGGATTTTTAAATTCTATGACTCATACAAATATTGAAAACTCATGCAGATCAATATAACTTTTTTAATTTCTTTTGAAAACCTGGGTTTGGTCCCAGGGCCAGATTAAAGTTTATTGTTTGTTCAATGGGATGTTTTTTATTAGTTTATTTGTTCGTTGTGTTGATGTTGCTCTCTGTGATATTTTGGTCTGGGATGTTTCATTTAATATTGTCCTTTGTCTAGTTTTGTACTTCACCCATAGCCCACTGGAGTTGGGCTGCCAACAATTTTAAATAGATAAATACTATTCACAAAGATTGGATAAACATTTTCTTTTATACTACTTTTTATTATTTTATATTTTTTGCCATAGGGAAATATGAGAAATAAACTGATCTTCAGAACCCAATTTCCAAACACTAGAAACATTTTTCATAGCATAAATCTGTGCATCTCAGTTCAGAGATACTTTTTCCAAGCAAATATGCACACGACTTCAGCCTAGCATTTTTATTCTTATATTTACAGGTATATGAAAAAGGAGATGGGGTTGTTAAGTAAAACTAAGACTGTTGGAAATGGAGAGATTCAGAATCGTGGCATTCATACCTCTCTGAGCTAAATTAGGAAGACTATATTAACTTTGCTATCTTGGACGTGAACTGTTTATATATCTTGAATTGACCTGTTTTTACGAATGTTTTCAGGGGAAAAAAACCCTCAGGTTATTACATTATGGTCCTCTTCTGGTTAATTCCTAATGGTTTATAAATAACTCTTAATTATATATATTAATAAGACTGAAGGGCTTCACTTACTAGATAACAGTCAAAATGCATATAGCATAGGACAGGTTTTCATACACAAAGCAATTACTGGCTTGATAGCTTTAGCACGTAATAATGTTTTGCTGCACTTATGCAGTATAATGCCTGCAAGCTTTAGCTTTATCCCATTATCCCTCTAGAAAAGATCAAGGGTCAGAGTTGCAATTGCAGGATGGACAACTATATAAATTCACAGCTGTGTATTTTTTTTCTTCAACACTTTGGTAAGAAGATGTCAGGAAAAACAATGACTACAAAGGGAGAGGGAGTAAGCACTGCTTTAAATTTGCCCATAATGTGGCCAAAAACAATTAGCATGTAGGGCTATGCAAAGATCCAGATTCAAAGGGAAAATTAGATTTGGAAGCTATGCAGATACATAGGTACCTGTCATGGACACCCAGTTCCATCTTTCCCATGGTATCATATATTTTGTTTGTTTTTGCCTATTCCCAATCACTTTTTATTCTTCAAATAATGAAGAAGCCTACAATTCCACTGTGGATAGGAAGACAAAAAAGTTGCTTGCTTTTGTTTCATTTGAATTGAAATAGCAATTCATTCAAGCTACTTTTCTACAACATGTAGTAAAATATTTGCTTCTTAAAAGGTATGGAATAGCCGGCTTCTTTGCTCATTGTTCCTTCTACAGTGATAAAATGAAAGGAATGAATTCAAAAAGAGTTTCAAGATATTAACGAATTAATATGAAATATAAATCTATTTACAGGCATGGTCACTAAATGGCTCTTTAAAAATGTTTACACCATTAGATATGTCCATTTCCAAGCACAGAATTAAAAGTAACAGAAGGAGAAAAATAACAATGAACAATCTAATAACAGAATAATAGCACCGAGGATAATCTAAATCGGTGCTTTTTAAACTTGGCCATTTTAAGATGTGTGGATTTAAACTCTCAGAGTTCCTCAGCCAGCCTGCTGAGTTCACTTATGTTACAGTGGCCAAGTTTGAAGACCACGGATGGAAGTCAAACTATGCAAAGTACAAAGCACGGCGACTTTAACTTTCTCTTTTGTTAATGTAAACACCTCCAGCTTCCTTAACTAAGCCTTGGTAGGTATTTTCTGAGTCCGCTCCCGCTTCTCCACACTTATAATCAGTAATGCAGTACTCGGACTGGACATCGTACTCCAACTGCGCTCTAATCATCCTAAAGTAGGAAAAACTGCAGTCTTCTCGCGATGTGGATGTGATAGCTCCTTTCCTCTCTCAACATTTCAGTTATCTATGGTGTTCATCTGTTGCTAAGAGCAACCAAGCCTTTTCCGCTTCTGGCCAATATGGCAGCGCCCTGGCTGAGTTTGGCGCGCCGGGACTCTAGCTCTCTATCATTCCCGTGGCTGGCAAGGAATTCTGTCGACAACAGCCGGTAGGAAAAAGGAGACACGGATATTTGCGAAGTGGGGAAATCGCTATCTGCGGTTAACGACTTGGAGAAGGTTTCCAAGGCCAAGCCCGGTGCCCGGAGGGAAAAGCCTGTAAGGCGGACCAAGAATCTTGGAATGAGATAATAAGGGGACGGGAACGAAGAAAGGGGAGAGAGGGAGGGGGATGACAGCACTTCGCTGCCTTTGAAGTAGAGGTTTCCTGCTTTCCACGCCAAAAAGGAGCCCGAAGACCGGAGCCAGAGGAGAGGAGCCCCCAAGGCAAAGGCACAGGCCGGCGGATCACATGAAGTGCCTAATTAAAGTGTTTTGCGTTTTGGCTGCTGTAAGTTTGAAGCCTCATTTCTAGGCATTTGAATTGTGTAATTTTTCCGATGATGAAATGCCAGGCCCAGCGGATTAATTGGCACATTTTTTGTAAAGTTCTGAATCATGGAATTTAATTTTTAATAACGGTACTAAGTTGAGCAACTAATACAATTTATCTTTACAGGAATTTCCTGATTTGTAATCAGAAATTTATGATACTTTGTCACCTTCAGAATGTCAGAATCAAAGTTTCGGGAGGTTTTGCCCAAGCACGGTAAGCAGCATTTATTACTAGGAAGGTGGGGGGGAAGCAAAACCCACCTTAATGTTCCAGAATCCTTTTGTAGGAATTCTGCACTTATTCTTAATTTAAATTAAGGGGTGTGTGTTATGTGGTGGATTTTTAAATGTTGTAAGCTGTCCAGAATCACCTCTGTGTGATTTGGGAAGCTATAAAAATTAGTTTAATAAATAATAAAGTAACAAAGTAATTACAGATAACTAGTATCTGTATAATTTACATATATATACACACTCGTAATGTTTCCTTCCTGGTAATAATACCATTTCCTTTTAAAGTAGTCTATATGGCATAGATGGGAGCCTATTTCAGACTAAAGATCTGAATGATTTTGTTCAAATAGCAAGATTCACCTACTAGAACTTGGTTTAGACCAAAAGATAGCCAAAAGGTAGATTGGATGGTTTCTATTTTCCAATTTATCAGTTACAGAAACAAGCTTATTTTTCTCTTTTGCCCTAAAGCAGCAGTCACCAGTCTTTCCAGCTCCACAGACTTCTTCTGATTTTAAATTTTGAAGTAGATCTTACCAGCTAAAATACTGTGATTCCATTTTGAGAGTGAAGTTGGAAAGTATCAAATTTGAAATCTCTTAATGTGTAGATTGTCTTGTGTGAAAAATCATCTCCTATTTTGCAATATTTACATATATCGATTTACACCCAGATAATTTTATTGGAATCCAGATAGGAACTGTGATATTTGAATCTGTTTAATCGATATATCTGAATTTATTCTTTGACATTATTGGACATCCTATTTTTATTGTTTTAGGGATGTTAGCAGTAGAAGACATAACTACCATGGTGATGTGCAAGCCCAAACTGCTGCCATTAAAATCAGTTACTTTGGAAAAACTTGAGAAAATGCAACGTGAAGCACAGGAAATTATTCAACAACAGGAACAAGCTGCACAGCAGTGTTCAACGTCTGCTCTTGATCAATAAGAAACCTACATGATTTTCATACTGGTCTATATTAGTGTACATAATAATACAATGATTTATGGATAGCAAGGTGAAGTATTTTTATCAAATGCATTTTAGATAAATGTTTACATGTTTGTGTTATAATTTTGTAAATATCTGGAAAACTATCAAAGTTACATTCAGCTTCTTGCTGTACAAGCTGCATATCTTGTTATAATATTAGTGGAATTTCTGAATAAACACTTATGCTACTAAAGTTTCATATACGCTAAACCATAAAATAATTTCTTGATTTTGGCTTTATGCGTTACATGAATACAGCTTTTAAATTATGACTTAGTGCAATATGTAAACCAGATTTAGAAAGTTCAAGAGTCTAATGACTGTTATTAGAGGCCTTATGATGTATTCAATGTTCATCTGGAATGTCCTCCTCACAAGACACAAACTATGCAGCGGGGGGAAAAACACTACTCTTTGTGCATAAAGAGAGTAAGAGGGTGCATTAGAAAGACTACTCAGTCCGCACTTACAATTATTGTAATTAAATTAGCTTAACTAGTAGGCTTTCAGCATTCAGGTCTGAATATAGCAAAGGTATTTTTAAAATGCAAACACATTGCAGGAAACTCAAATGCTACTGAAATTTATTAGTGGAAAAGGGAGTAGTATGCTTTCCAGAGGCTTCCTCTTCCCAGATCCAGTCTTAAACTTCTAAACATTCAACCTCAACCCTTCTGGCGTATTACTGGAAGAATTTTTATGGCTCCACAATTGCTCAGATTAGTAAATTGCAGCTTCAGGCAAAGGGAACAATATTTATGAAAAAAGGAACATCAGAGACATCTTGACAATATAGCGTTACTGTAGTCTCAATGGAACCTGGTTTATAACATACTCCCAACGCATTAAAAGTATGTAAAAAAAGGAAGAATGTAATTATACATGCATTGTGCTTGTTTATTCCCAAATTTAGTTCACTGATGAAATCAAGTAATATACGAACAAGTAGCTCCTTTTAGGACCAAGGTGAGAGATTTAGATATAGTTTTCAATGTAAATCAACAGGTACTTAGAAGTTAAGAATCTGCTCCACAAATTTATTTTACAATACACTCTATAACTGTCCTTTTTCCAGTTTTATAGAAAAAGAATAGATGTTCCAGCCACCATTTGCTGATCTAAAGACCAAGATCTTCCCCTGAAAAATATATGTTTCGATCATACTAAATTTCTTAGCTCCTTTAAAACAAGTAACTTTTTTCTGTCTTGGTAGCAGCAAAATAGAGGTCTAGCAGCTTAATATAACCCATTGCTTTGAATAAACCAGTGATTTTATCACAAAACGCTGTCCTCAAAAGAAAGGAGCGGCAAGCAGGCATTAATGCAAAACATGGAATGATTGGATTGAATTTATGGCACTTAATAAAAGATTGCCTTGTTTCTGCAAATTTGCATAGAAATATGGTTATTTGTTCTGTCCAACTATAGGTTCAGAGAAATGAAAGTTGGAAGATTTCTTGCATGAACACAAGTTTATATAACCATCAGAAATTATTAGTGCCCCAAACAAGTGCATCTTTTAAAAATAAATGAACTGTGCTAAGCAACTATTACTATAGAATATATACACATATATTCCCTTTAAACATCTACAGCTGCAAGAGTTCATTCACATATTCAGTAGCTTTCAGACTTCAGGCGTCCTCCATCTCCTTCACTTACAAAGCGTTTCCTTCCCCTAAAATAAAATAAGATATCATTTCAGCAACTCCACTGTTATTTTACTTGGCTAGAGAGTTATCTATCAATCTGGGAAAATAATACATTAAGTAAACATCAAGTGTACATCAGCTACATACAGACTTTAATTACCAGGCTTTCCGCTTGTAAGATTAAGATTGGTGAGTGGAAATAAATAGCTACAGCCATCATTAAGCTATGAAGAAACTCTTTCAGGCATGGGCATCTCTAAACAGAGATTCCAGAAGAACCACTTTTCTTCATAATCAAATGAAAAGCAAAATAGTTTTAATAATAAAAACTGAATTTACAATTAATTTAATTACAGAATATTTCAAATATTCTGTAAAAATATTTGGCAAAAAATATGGCTGAGCTCAGAAGAGAATCTGGCAATATGCCTAAGTCATGCAAAAATGAATAAATTTAAACACAAATGTAAAAAATCTAGTATCCTTAATGGTTTGAATAAGTGAGACTTTGGCAATCTGTACATTGGGCTTAGCTGCAACCAAGCAGTGCAGATAAAGTATTAATCCAAATAAAAGCAAAATACGAAAAATTCAATATGGGAAAATAAGACACTGCTTATTTTGTAGGAAATGCAGGTTTTACTATATGTCATTGAACAAACAATGCCAACAGTAATAAAAGTTTTGTACAGTGCTTATCATTTGGCATGCTACTGGTGTTTTAGCAACAGTATGTCATTAGGTAGTCTTAATAAAGACATCAACATGATGTCATTAGTTAGTCTTATAAATGGTTTTATAGAGAATTTTAAGTAACATAGTTTTGGACACAAAAATTGACCATTACGAACAAAATATGGACAAGTCTACATTATACACATATAAATACTAGCTTTAAAAGGGTTATTCAAATTTCTGAGATATTCATATTGAAAACTGTGTAAGAACCCTATGCAATTTACTTGTTATTAGTTATTTCTGAAACATATGAACATAAATATACGCACAAATACACATATACTTAAATGTTTACCTGGAAGGACAGAGATCCCTTAATGGTTTTGAAATTATTCCAGCACTAAAGCATTCCTCTACAAATCGCTCAAGTACAGAATATGAATGTGGAACATCAAGATTAATGTCTGGGATTTCATGATAAACACGTTCATAACCCTGTAACATCAATATTAGGTGGAAATATTTAGGATTTATCTCAGACCGATTCTGTATAAAGAGTCAATCTTCATATTATCTTTAAATTTTCACTTCAATAAATAAATAAAGCTCTAAAACAGAGCATTTTCAGATAAATACATTAGATCAAGTAGCAAATAATGGGAAAGTTCTCTGCCCAATCAAAATAAACTTAAATGTTCTAACACTGATCTGTGAAGCAGTTTCCATTAATTTTTTTAATGTACCCTTTCAAATTAAGTAATAAAACCAACATTTTATGTTGTCTTAATTTAGAACAGAGCCATTAATGTCACTTGGTGAATACAAATAAGTGCAATCTATCAAACATTAATGGGAAATAATTGGGAATGTATAATGCACATTTACTCTTTTCATTTGGTCCATAGTGATGACAGCAGATCTCCAGAGGGATTTCAACAAACTGAGCATCATTTTAAAGTTTGTTTCTCCAGTTGATTCCAAAACCATCACAACTGCCTAAAATGTAAACTCAAAGTTAATTTTTAATATTAATACTAACCTATTTTTAAATTGCTGCACTACAGAGTGGGCTCTAGCCATTGCATTATCTAGCCCAAAAAGAGGCTAGAATACAAAAGACTGGTGCTATCCAATCACATTTTGTTATTCAGGGTCACTTTTGGCAAAAAACAAAAAAGCTTCAAGTATATAAAATATACGCATATATGAAATGTTTATAAATATTTAAAATATATAAAAGAATCCAGGCAAGATTCCTGTTGTGTCATATTCACCAGTCCACTGAGAATATGCCAACATTACTGGCAGCTGCCCTCCATGATTTCTTTCCATCTTACTTGCAGATACCAGAGGCTGAATCTAGGATATTCAGCATTTTTATTACATATGGATGAGCTTGGAGGATCAATTACTACAGAAAGGAACTTATTTAAAATGTATTGTTTATCAAAATAACCTCTTAAAATAGTATTAAGTAGCCTAGATTACTTATAAGAAGCAGTTTGACAACCATTACAGATGGTATAATTATATAAATTACCTATAAGAAGTCCTAATCTTTCCTATATGTTTGTATTTTTTGATTACTAAACAATTAAATTTCCAGTGCCAATTTTTATGTTTTATTCCTGCCTTACTTCATATACAAGTTCATGGTGAAAATGAGGTACTTCTAATTCTTGAAGACAACGTTCCGCTTCAGAAACATCTCCTGAAAGAAGGTACTCCTTCAACAGCATATCAATCTATTGAATAAAAAAAAAAACTAAGGTTTTTCTAAAACCTATAAGGATATAAATCAACATTTCCATTTCATATGCAAAAGATAAAAAACCAGAATCATAAAATGTGAACAGTACAGAATAATATTTACTCATTTATTATACACATACCTTCACAGCCTATAAAATAAATAAAATTATATTTTTTATTATGTTTCGGCTGCAGGTTTCTATTTTCTTTGAATTTCTCATTCCCAACTTGCAAACAAATAAATGTATAGGGTGTACTTAATGAAAGTCAGATCCCACAGACAGTCACATTTTATTAATATCATTTTTATTAATATATTTTATGAACATTATTCAAAGAAAATATTATTGTACTTAGGAATGTTCAAAAGTCATGCATCAAATGAACAAGCAAGTGTATAGATGAAAATAGCAACCAATTCAAACATTTTATATTTATCTGATAAACTATATATATATAGATCATGATTTTTGATATACCATATATAGTTAATAGGAAGTCATAAAAAATCCATGCTTGTTAGTGTTTTAATACTTTTAAAAATGTCAGTAGGCTGAGGTGCTAGAAGTGCAAATTACGAGGATCATTTTCTAGTTTAACTTATAATTTTTATATAGGTTATCAACATACTTTGTATAAATGCATGCATATTAATTATATCAAATATAAAATTTAAATTATTAGTCAAATTTGCATAGCTGCCCATCTCACAAGAACTGACTTTAAGTGGTGGTACAATAATTAAATAACAATAAATATATATAATTAACAAATATAGTCAACATTAAATATATAGTATGTATATGCCACACATTTTTAATATAAAGCCTGTTTCCAGCACTACAGTATAAACAAATCATATAATTTCAGCAGTTCCTCAGCTCAAGAAAAGGAATGCTATCCATTCTTAAGTACCAGTATGAGTTTTGACTTACATATAATGTAAAGTTGAGGATAGACAGATTGGAACTTGTTCTTCATAGGGAACTGCCTATGTTTCACAGGGCTGTTTTTTTCCCCTCTACTGTCAGATCTGACTTTGATATAGGAATCAATAAGGCACAAACATACCCTGCTAATCCTTGATTGGTTGCACCATTACAAGTTATAAAATTACTTCATGCAACATCACAAATACATGCTGTGTTCTTTCCCTACCACCCAATTCACAGCAAGCAGCACAGAACTATTGCTGCTTCCTCTGCTTACTGTTTTTCTTCTTAAAGCTGCAGAAACAGTAAAATGTAACGAAGAAAAACAAAGAAATATAAAATGTCTATAACAATTCTGCAACTGATTTTCTTAATAACAATTACCACATATCTATAGCCAGTTACTACACTTCAAACAAAATTTGAAGTTCAGTTTACTATGGGATTTGTGATAATGCAAACTAATAAAGAGAAAAAGAAAAACATTCAACGGATTTTTTCTCATAGAACTATGCAACAAAAATGAGGCTTCAGCTGCTGCCTGACTTGTCTCTTTGGGCAGCAGGACCAAGTTACTGAGTAAATATAGAAAAAGGAAGCAGCAGCTACTGTACTTCCTAAAATGTCATCTTGCTGTTCTTTTCCCCTAGTACTTTTTGCAACAGTACTGTATAAGGTCCAAACTCTGATAAAACAGAGAAATGGAACAATTAACTACTATCTTCTTTGCTTTTTTAATACTTTCTTTGAATGAGGCAGCAGGAAGAATTGCACAAAGTAATGTTGCCTAAAGAATTAGTGGACAAATGAGAAATTGTAGGAGACATTTGTCCGCTCGCTTTCTTTATCTGAATGATCAAATAAGAATCTAGGCAAGGAGTGGAGAAGAATGGAATGCATAAAATGTGTTGCTTGAGGCCAGAATTATCTTGAATTTATGATTAAATATGGAACCAATTACAAACCATTGGGTGTTAATTACCTCTTTAACAAGATGTTTCACAGACTGCTGCCCACCACCTGAGCCCCATACATTGTCTATGCGTTTTCCACCTTTGCTCATGCTCAGCAGTACAGTAGCTCGATCCAAAGCAGCCCTATAAAAGAAATGGATTATAAGGAGTTTCTTAATATGCAGAGCAGGCAATTGTAAATAAATATAATCACAATTTTATCTGAAAATCTTAAATTACCAATTCGGTCAGACACAGTATTAAAGTATAGCTTAGCAATCTTCTCAGTATCACACATTGCTGCAGAATGGCAAGGAGTCATTAAGAAAGGGTTTTTTTTTCAGCTTTTAAATTAAGTATAATTTGCCTTCCAAAATATCATTGTCTCTTCTCAGAGTTCAAACATGGACATCATATGAGAATTTTCCCCAACTTTATTTTCAGAACAACAATCCTGTTAGGTAAGATACAATTAAAAGTAATAGCTAGTTCCAAGTTCATGTCCAATGAATTCCAGTCCAAGTAAGGATTTGAACCTGAATCTTTCCACTATCGTTCAACATCCTAACCACCACAAACTCCAAGTTCTTTAAGTGAAAACTAATCCATTTTGGCTTCTTTGAGAAAACATGATTAAAGCCAAACCTGACTAGTTTGTGGTACAAGTTTGAACAGCTTAGTTTGGGTTTTGTAGTAATGAAAATTAAGATAAAATATCTCTGTGTTCTTTAATTTTTATTTTATACTCTGAATTTTCTGTTCTCATTTGACAATTTCATAATAATATATCTTACACCACATTTTTGTAATAATTTTTATACAAATCTAATAAATCTAAATGGATTTTAAAATCTATTATCCCTTCCATTCAATTCATGCCTTTCCCTGTATCTTGAACTTTTAGCTATCACTGTTTGGAATATATACTTCGTTGAAATATCACAAAAATAATCACTACCTTTTTTTCTTTGTAATTAACATTATAAAGCATTTAAAAACTAGTGTATGTAATGCATGACTAAAATATGAAAGCCAGACCACTTACCGAGCCTGAACACAATCCACAGTACCCTTGTAACCATCTATGTATGTATTGCATAATATTCCATCTCCAACTGATCTTGCAATAAACTGACCTACCAGCTACCAAGAAAAAAGAACAATTTTTTCAGACCAAAGTTGAGACAGATACAATACTGTACCAAACAAGAGTATACCTATAAAATGGGGGGAGAAGTGTAATAAACAAGAGACTGGTTTTCCTTGCTGGGCATATGCAGCAGCATAGGCAAAGATAGCATGTTAGCTTGCATCTCTCACTCAAGGTAACCTCTCCATTTTCAGCACTATACTCTCAAAATAAAAGTAAATACCGGTATATACATTTTAAGTAAATTACTTTCGGGTTTTTTAAGACTAGGTAAAATATCTAATTAAGCCACTATGAGGTTTTGTTTGGTCTGAGCTTAATAGGTTGTCTGAAACCAGATATTATAATTGTTATACACATGCTTGCATATTCTTCAATCACTGCAATTAATCAATTGGAACTTAGTTTATATACTATAGTATTAATCAAGTCACAGCTTAACAGAGGCACAAGCTGAATAATAATTGTATGTTAGTAGATCCACAAATAAATGCAAACACCCTTCCACCTCTACATCTACAATTTAGGGACAGTAGGGACTTATCAAAAAGAGATGATGAACATGTTCTTAATACAAATCGTATGATTGCTAATAAAGGTGTACATACAATGTATAAAAGGTGTATATAAAATGTTGCTTAACATATATTTGGAAATGCTCAGGCTAGAGGGAAAAAGATATGTTTACTTTTACTCGCACCTCTTAACTCCAGTTCATATTCCAACATGGATTTTCCCTCCAATTCAATTGTATAGGACAAAACAGAAGGAAATATGTGTACAGGAAATTCAGTGTAAAACAAGTGCCAGGTTGCCAAATGAAAACATTTTCATTTCAAATTAACTCATGGACTTTTTCACATAAAAATATCATTAGCACTTCGTTTAGGAAACGTTTGCAAGTAAATATAGCAAATTCCATTTCATTCTGTTATAAGTAATTTTTCTAATGATTTTTTAAAAAGTGGGGTATGCATATATCCAAGCTAATACATCTTCAACCCAAATATACTGAGACAAAGATATACTGTAAGCAGCAAGAGTATTCAAAATGTTACATATGCAGGTGGTCTATATAAGAATGAAATGAACATTCAATATAATTTATATCACAAAATACAAATTTGAGATACAATCTATCCTAATACACTAGAGTTTACCTTCTGAAACTGGGCAGATTTGGCTGATCCATCCATTTCAAAAATCAAACCTTTAGTTGAAGATTATTCTACTGTTCATATTCACATCTAAAATACTTTTGTTTCAAGTAGCAATATAGATTAGGATTGAAGCAGCTGTTTAAAAACAGATGTACTAAACCAACCTGTGGAGCTCTAGGCGTGTCTAGTACCAATTCTGGTAAGTCTTTTAAAAGCCTGTCAAATGACTTTTCCACATCATGTTTGGAGATAACTGTCCCACATAAATCAGCAAGAAGTTTTGAAGTCATTTCTCTGTGACTAGCTTTTCCCTCCAATGCCAACGACACAGCCAACACTGGAACACTATATTTCATTTCACCAAGATTGAGGTCTTTCAGCATTTCCTAGAAGAATAGAAATAAACTGTCATTTTATTTTTGGGTGTTATTATTTGAATATTCTACATAATAAACACAAGGGAATAAATTAGTTCATGAGGCTACCTCTTTTACAAGTCCATTCTGTGCAGAAAAACTTTTGGTGAGTCAGTTTATTTGGTGGACAGAAAATATTTTTGCTTCAAAATTTATAGAATGTTTTAGATGGGAACAATCAGAAGGTGATTTAAAATAAAAACATGGGACTTTTGAGTTCACAACACTTTTGGATACTCAGAATGGCACTGGTCCATAAATTAATTGTCCTGAACTTGAAGTGGACTTGAAGTGTAACTTCAGGTATAAACTATTTCAAATCTAATAGTAATAACAAACATATTCAACTGGATGGCTAAATTCTAAAGAATTGGAAACAGCATGACAAAACTCTTTTAAAAATCTTATTTATACTAGTACTTAATACTTATACTAAAATTATACAGTAAACTTTAAGTGATTAAGAGACTCCATTCTTTAGACACATTCTAAACTTCATTGATCATCATCTGCCTTTGAAAAGTAATTAGACATACCGCCACTTCATTAGTATCACCGTGTTCAAAATATTCTTGAATTATTGGAGTTAGTGTTTTTTCAGATGCTTTTTCATCCAAAGGAAGAACTACAGTTTCATACACACAGTTATCCTATTTCAAACAAAGACAAAATACTTTACTAAACAAATATTTTTGGATATTAAGAATATTTATTTTGCTACTACTTAGCGGTTTCGGCCACCATTTTGCCTTTCTTCTACCATAATCTCTTATGACAAATTAACAAAACGTACAGTTAAAGTCCTGAAGGTAGACTACCAAATATATCTGAACATTATTACAATTCTGGGGCCAGAAAAAAGGCCTTTATAAACCTCAGTGTGCTGAATATCTCTCTAGCTACATATACACATTTTAAAACAATGGTACTTAATTATTTTGGAGTCAAGGATTTGTACAAACTTTTAAAATGTATTTGCGCATTGCACACAGCCTTGCTTAGCTGATCTCAAAAATCAAACAGGGATCAACAGAACATTACTCAAATGTAAAATAACCAACAAATATTAGGGCTATAAATTAAACTGGGAAATCAAAGAAACATCCTGAGAAAAGGGAATGGAAAACCATTTTCATATGTTTGCCCCAAAACTATAGTTAGTCCTCAATTTATGACCACAATTGAATCTGTAATTTTAGTCATAAATCATCGTAGTTGTTAAGTGAAACACCCACGACTAACAATCCCAGCCATCCCTGTTGCAAACATCAAGTGACTGAGCAGGTCAGGGTCGTCTTTGGAGGATCAGAGCCTCAGGCAGCTAGGCACAGCAACATGTTGGCTTCATCCCTGCCCTCCACTCCCAAAATGCCCGGCCTTATTCCTGCCCCATAAAACATGGGTCTACTTACCTTCCCTTTTCTGCAGGTCTGATAGGTGTGGCTAGCCAATGTGAGGCTCAGCTAGAAAGATAGCGACATTTTTCTAAAGGTTGGATTGGAACAGGAGTTAGGGACGAGGGAGGAGATCCATGTACTGCTGGGCCTTCACAGCTGAGGCCTTCCAGACATAGGAAGTTAAGAAGGGAGGCTTCTCAAGAGCAGTGGGAGGGGAAGGAGGAAGTCTGTGCACCTCTGGGCCTTCCAGGAGTGGTAGAGCAGGGAAAAGACCAGACTTCTAAGTAGTGCTGGGGGAAGGGAGAAGGCCAGACATTGCTGGACCTTAACGACTGAAGCCTTCCAGCCTGAGTCAGTTATGCCCAACACATCAGTGGATCTAGTCAGATTTCTGCACATCAGTGGATCTAATCAACCAAAGCCTCATGGGCAATGATGGAAAAGGATGGAGTTGCAGCACTCCCATGCACATTAAGGGTAGGCACACTGCAGGCCTGGTCCCTTCCTCCAGCACCATTGTAATTTTTAGTAGTCAATAAACAAATGGTGGTAAGTGGAGGACTACATGTACAGGGATATTTCAATGAAGTCACCAGTAGAGCTGACTCAAAAACGACTTCACATTTTAAAAGCTGTGGATAAGGAAGGGAGCTACTTTCAAAGCAGAAAGTAAAAAATATAATATATTCTTATTCCTGCACATTCCAAAAATCTCTTTAAAATCAATTCTGAAGCCCTGCACAGCCAGTTATACATATAATAATCACAGAAGAGATCTGCACAAGCATAAATTAGTGGTCACAGTAGCATTACACATAATAGGGAAGCAAATTATATGGACTTATTCTGAACAATCAAGGAACAAACTAAGTATTTTTTTACCTGATCATCATCATAGTTGGGATCTTTAATATCCACTTCCTCCAAATCATATACTTGTCCTGGTGTCCCCCAAACACCTTTGCCTCCTGCACCACCTGGCCAAAGGGGTGGGGTAAGTTTAAGACCAAATGTAAAAACCAGATACATATACATATATATATGAAAGCTTCAAAAGTCATGTGCGCAACTGACAATTCTTCAGGAGAAGGTGACATGCCACAATTAAAATACATTAAATATGATTGTTTCAAATCATCATTTCATTTAAATTAACTGTATCAATATCTGTCAATATTAAAACTAGGAATCTTAATTTTTTTTCAAAGAATTCTAAGGCAAATATTAAATTTAAGTGTTCTAGATTTTCACATCTTTGCTGTTCATCATCTTATTACTTAAAATAAGTAAAAGTAACAAAGGACTGACATGAAGAAAAAAGCAAAATAAAAACCACCCTCTTATTGCTATTTGCTAAAAATAAACCAAAGAGCACTTACCTTTCTTTGGTAGGCCCCTTCCCTTTCCAGTACGAGACCGCCTATCTAGATATTTTCCTTTTGGACTTGTTGGCACAACGACTCCACTTTTCAGGGCTTCACCAGTATCACTCACTGAGTCACCTCTTCCAGAGTCTCTAGAGGAATTTTTTCTCAATCTTCTCTTTGCTCTAGCATTGATTTTAGCTTCATTAATAGATGTTGCAGGGACCCAGTTGCCATTGATTTCAACTTTTATTTCATCAGATCCAACATTTTCCTCCTCACCAGAAAACGGAGTATCACTAAGATTATCCACTTCTAAAAAAAGAAACACACACAAACACACACACAGACACACACACACATATTAGCTGTCAACATATTCCTTTGAAAAGAACACAAACCTGAAAACACAGAGTACATTACAGTCATAATGGAGCATACAATTCAGCACAGTATATTTAAAATTGTCTATGTTGCAAATTTAGATTTTCTTGATGGTTTTAACTTTATGTTACAGCTGAAACAAATTGAATACTTAGATCATTACTTCTGTGTATATGAGGCATGACCTGAACATGGAGGACATTAACATCAGAGGTGGGTAGCTACCGGAATGGGCCACTCTGCCGTCCCGGTAGCAAGCCGAATATTGTGCCATGGCTCTGGTGCCGTTGCAACGGAGCCGTTGCACGCCATTTTTAAAAAAAAATTGCTTCCTGCACATGCGCAGGAAGCAAAATCTCACGAGGGCACGCTCATGCCCGCGAGATTTCGGTTTTTTGCTTCCGCGCATGCACGGAAGCAAAAAAATCACCAAAATCTCGCACGGGCGAGAGCCCTCATGCGGGATTTTGCTTCTGCACATTGCAGAAGGCAAAAGCTCCCGCGGGGACGCACCCACCCGCAGCGTCGGGCTGAACGCGCATCACACCGGTAGGGTGCTGCGTGCGGAACCCTCCCCTGATTAACATCAATATTTTGCCACACACAAATTGCTTCCTCTTCAAACTATAGATCACAGATCCCCTTGATCCACGCAATAGCAATAGACTTATATACCACTTCACAGTGCTTTACAGCCCTCTCTAAGCGGTTTAGAGAATCAGCATATTGCCCCCAACAATCTGGGTCCTCATTTTACTGACCTCAGAAGGATGAAAGGCTATTTCAACAATTGAGGATTAGTGAGAATGGTCCACTGATAGATCCCAACCGTTCTAGATTCATTAGTTGAGTTCTTCAAAAATTTGGTGGGCAATTATGCTTAAGTGTGTGTGTGTGCATATGTGTGTGTGTATTTCAAATAGCCTGTTCCAAACCATGTGGGATTTAATACATCAAATATTTTGCATTCTAAAAATTTTAGACATTCCTACTGCATGCATAATCTACTATTTTCATGTATAAATCATATATTATGCTAGGGAGCTCATCAAAATCTCTCTTTTTTCTTAAAAGGGTTTTTTAGATGATTGTGGGCTTCTCGTACATAGCTGGCATACCTTTGTAGGGAAAAAATATTACATCAAAAAATCCTATAGAAAATGTGTCCAATCAATATTATATGGAGAAGAACTTAATTAAATTTATAATAATAATAATAATAATAAAATTTTATTTGTATACCGCCCTCTCCCGAAGGACTCAGGGCGGTTCACAGCCA
>JANHGD010004284.1:95251-107880 GCA_027560375.1 Imantodes cenchoa | reverse complement strand
TTCCTGCCTCTGGGGGGGGGGAGGCCGTTTTCACCCTCTCAAGGCTCCTAGAAAGGCTCTGGAGTTTGGGGAGAGCAAAAAACGGGCCTCCCTTCGGAGGCTGAAAACAGGCTGTTTCCCGACTCCTAGTGGGCCCAGAAGGCCTGAAAATCAGCTGGCTGGTGCACGCATGCGCACCGGACCTGAGCTTGCATGCCCACCGATACGGCTCCGCATGCCATAAGTTCGCCATCACAGGAATAGGGAATATATAATATTTGGTTCGTAACATTTTACTAAATCTGATTAACAAAAGAAGAAATACACAAACACAGAGACATACTTGATTGCATTAAAAGTTAAATAGGGAAAGAAAAAGAAGCCTGAAACATTCCATGATGAAACGGCTCTGAAGAGTTTGCTTCAAATTACTAAAAAATTCCTGTTTCTTATCTCTTTGACAACAGAAGACCAAATCAAATATTGACTGACAATGTATGTTAATAGGCCATTTCAGCAAATAAGATCTATCTTTCCAGAGGCTGTACTTATACGGTTATCAAGGAATGTTGAATGTGACCAAAATGCAGCTAAGGCTAGTAATTTAGACTATACTTTTTCTGACTTACTAAAATAATGTTACACGAAAGCTTCAGTCTCCAAATCCATGATGGGCAAACGAGATAATATCTGTAGCCTGACTTGTAATTCCTCTGGCTGACTCTTTTTCTGTACTTTGCATAAAGTTACATAATAGCATAATAAGTATGTAGGTACTTAATTCCTTATTGTGACTAACCAACTATAGATATTCCCTTAAAAATCAATACAACTAGATTTTTCCTGATAAGTATCTGTATCCCATCTCAAATTTACAATAGATAGGATTGTCTTGACTTAATTTCTCAATTTTCAAATTCAGTATCAATATTCACTGGTGACTTTAATGCTATGCTATGATGGGAATTAATGTCACAGTGTTTTCTCCCCATTATAATGCCTAATTTTTCCCCCCTTAGGGATGATATCATGGAAATCTAAATGGAGCTTAGTTCTTAATCTCAATGAAATTTGATTTGTGATTATTTAATGGATTATGCCAGGTGATTTAAGAGCAACCTTTGATTCAATACTATGTAGCAAATTCTGGAGGAAAGTAATCAGAATGGCAATTTAAACCTATTCCGACCCAAAAGTATGCCAAGATTTGATGTATTCTTGCCTGAGTATTATTTAATTTGTATATTAATATCAGAGTTGGGATTTTCACTGAGCCAGAAATCTGTCCACCATTTATAATAATAATAATAACAACAGAGTTGGAAGGGACCTTGGAGATCTTCTAGTCCAACCCCCTGCCTAAGCAGGAAACCCTACACTACCTCATTTCTTGCCCATGATCCCACCGCTGTTCTCCTATGTGTCATTTTATCCCCAACACTGATTAGCAGTTTTTATCCCACAATGGATCATCTCATGGATTAAAGATTCAACAATCTACCTGTAGCTTAATGTTTTCTGTATCTTACTATGTGCTGTATGCTTCTGTATATTAGAACTGATCCCTGAACAAACAAGGATCCTAATACTTGCAAAGTTTCAGTTGGGTCAAATTATAGCTTTCACTTGAGGCAGTGGAAGAACTAAATTCTGGAATTCCTTGTTCCAGCCAGAAACAGAAATCAAATTAAATGCCCATTGCTAAATTCGAAAGTGAAATCCATCTTTCTCAATATGTAATGGTAATTAATGCATGGTAGGTTCTCACAGATACCATTCAAAAAAACGTTATTTAATGGCATATAAAGTTGCTTGAAAGTACATAAAGGAATATCAATAGAAAGAGTTCATTAAAAAATCAGAGTTAAATGATCTTAATCAAATTTCTCTTACTCTAAATATTCAAGAAATGCTAAACCATTTGTTTACCTCATATTTCATTTATCTTCCATAACCAAGAAATAGCTTTTATACCAAGAGCAGCAAAACAAGCAAGCCAGTAATCTCTTTTCCAACTCCCACACCGGCTTGAACACTGCATAATATAAAAACAAATATTTAAGCATATCAAAATTATTACTAAGCTAATGGAATTAGTCTGATTTACTCTCATTTATACAATAACAAACTCACATAATGGCAAAGTTAAAAGAAAAGGGAGAACATTGCATTCTTGATACGATGTACAGTCATAAATTTAAGAAAGAAAACCACATAATTTGTTACCACTAAATTTAGGAGTAGAATAAAACATTCACTCAAAATATTACAATTTGGGGAGATCCAAGGTGAATCAAGGTCTGTTTCAGAAACCAATTAAAAATCTTATTTCTCTGCTCCCAAAACAATTTATTTTGTTTAAATAGTAGTTGCATCAATTAAGAATCTAATGTTGCTCATGAACAATTTCTGCCTGAACTGAATTTTTGGAACCTGTACTCTGTGGGTATTCAAGTCTTAACCATGTTAATCTATAATTGAGAATCTACAATCTACAGCTTTAGGAAGGATGTAGTATTATCCTCATTAAAACTAGAGGTAGGAGTCTATTTGAAAAGTTTCAAGTTATTTACATTTAATTTTTTTTCCCTATTGAAAGAGTCTACGTGGAGGTTGATCTTTATTGAACTGCTTCTTGCAATGAAATCTCTTCAGATTGTCTCTAGGTGGCAGCTCTTCCTGTATAAGCCATTTCATACACCTTGGTTTAGTTCATTTAGAAACAAAATTATGCTAGATTATACTTTTTCATGAATCGCCATGTAAACACTGAAGAAGTTTTCCATTATTGTGTTCATTAAAAATGTGGAGATACTGCTTTTCTCAAGTGTTGTCCTTGTTGCATAGCCCATATCTGTCTCTGCTTTTACAGGATCAAAATCATTCTGGTGTTTCTCGCATTCCTGTTTCTGTTCCTGGCACTGGTGTAAATGTACAGCCTCCCAATGTTTCCATGGCAGGTAACCATGGTAACGCAGTTTATCTCAACAGTCAGCAGCAAGCAGCTGTAATGAAGCAGCACCAGATGCTACTAGATCATAAGCAGCAACAAAAGCAGTTGTTAATAGAACAACAGAAACAGTTTCTAATGGGACAGAGGCAACTTCTTGCTGAACAGGTAAAACATATTGCGGTGACAAAGATTGTGCCAATGTAGTGGAATATTCAGTACTTGATTATGTTAAATAATCAGGTCGCATATTATGTTTACCACATGAGAGTAACCTAGTATTGCTTATTGCAAATTTTGTAGGATTCCCACCCACCCCTCAAACACATGCCCTTAATTCAGAAAGGATTAGGAAGACTTGCCCTCAGACATCCTTGGGGATAATTGCTCATTATTGTGAGCTGCCTTGAAAATAGGTCTAAGCAGAAGGTCAGGGTAATGGCTACATGATCCTCCTTTCCAGAATTTAGGGATGAGTATGGATTCTTATCTGGCCACAATTGCACATTTCTACTGACAAAGGAGGGGTTAAGAAATCGAAGAAGAAACTTTAGGAATGAACAGTTCAAAAAGAGATTAGGGCAACCCTAATAAGGGGCAGGAGGGGAAATGATGGAGAAGGGAGTGGAATGGGACAATTTGCCGTTTGACAACTCACTTCTGCCAATTCACTGCTGCCAAGTCGTCACAGGACAAATCAACACAACCAATTTGCCATGGGACTACTTGCCATGGGCAGCTGGAGGGAGAGCCAGTTGGGCAAGCAAGGAAGTAGGCAGAACGCAGAACAACAGCCAGGGGCTTCTGGCTGAAGGGAAAGCTGGACAGGTGGGTGAGAGCAGAGTGGCAACCAGGGGCCTCCCCGTTTTCACACACACATACCCTTCTGCCGCTACACCAAGCTCCTGGCCATTCAGAGTTTGGAACATTTGACGGCAGCATTTGGGCCATTGGTAACAGTAGAGGCCAGGTGTGTCTCAACATCCTGCTGCCAAATGGCCCAAATAGTGCCACCACCAAACTTCAAGCAGTTCAGGGCAGCGGCAGTGGGGATATATGTGAAAATAGGAAGCCCCCAGTCACCACTGCTCTGCTCATCCACACAGCCAGCTCTCCTTCCAGTGGGAAGCTCCTGGCCACCATAACACCCTGCGCTTTGCCAACCTGAGCGCTGACCCACCTGCCCAGCTCCTTCCAGGGAGAAGGTCCCAACTGCTGCTCTGCTCTCTGCCCACCTGCTCTCTTGCTTGCCCACCCAGCTCTACTTCCAGCTGCCCACAGCGAGTTGTCCCTGTGGCGAATTGGCTGTGTTGACTTGTCCTGAGACAACTTAGTGGCTGGCCACACCGAGTTGTCCTAGACCCAAAGTGAACAGTTCACTGTCTAGAATGCTGAATAAGATTATTCTTTTAAAATTATGCTTTTATTGCAAAATCTGCTTGTTCTTCCTGAATTTTTAGACGGACAAGGAAAAACATAATTTAAAATAGCAGATTGATTAAAGTAATACTGGTAGTTATTGAGAAAGATAGCTAGCACCTAACTGTAATCCCCATCGCCCATCATTGCATTTAGAAAGAGCAAATACAAAGTAATAGGCTATGTAGACAGTTCACAATACCAAATGTAGTAAACTATAATATTAATGCTTCTGTTAAGTAGTTCTGTGCTTCTGGTATGAAACCAGAGAATAATATGTCTCATTTGAACATTGAGTTGAAAAAGAATTCTAGGGGAAGGTAGTGACAAACTACTAAGAGAACTGCATGGAGGAAGTTATTCCAAATAAAGCTTAACCAAAGGAATGTTTACATTAATTTCTTCACATTTTCTGATCCCTTTTGTTTTGCGTGTTTTAAAGAGCACACATTACCTTTTACATGTAAAGTATATTTTATTTTCTAAAATTGGTATTATAGTACAATCAAAGCAGTGGGTGGTAGGTTGGTTCAACAATAAAATTTTACATCTGATTTTTTGCATGGAGAAACATTCTTCTGATAACCTGGATTTCCATTTTAGGAGAAACAAAGGCATCATCAGGAGCAACAACTACAGAGGCATTTGACACGACCACCTCCTCAGTACCAAGATCAGACACAAAACGCATATCAACAACAAGTTGGCCAGTTCCCAGGTAAAGGGGATGTGGGGTTGAAATATGAAAGACTGGGATGTACATTAGTTATATTTAGAATGCTCTTTTGTAATCAAAATATAGTCTGATAATATTATTTCATTTATTAAATACATGTGCTATGTCCTAGCAAGCATTGTCTAATACAGGTAGTTCTCACTTATTGATGATAATTGGAACCAGGAACTCTGTTGCTAAGTGATGCAACCATAAGGGATGACATCATATGGCCACTATGAGTTACAGTGCCAGTTTTGGCAATCTCAGTTGCCATCAAGCAAACCTCACATAGTCATAGCATCCCATGGTCAATGATTGTCATTTGCAACCTCCTATCAACTTCCCCATCGATTTGCTTGTCAGAAGCTAGCAAAGAAAGCTACAAATATTGATCACATGACCACAGAATGCTGCATCATCACAATTGGTTGCTGAGCACCCAAATTGCAAACATGTGACCATGGAGATGCTGCAATGATCACAACTTGAGGACCAGTCATAAGTTCAATACCATCATTGCTTTGAATAGTTGCTAAACAAGTCATTCAACAAGGAATCTCTGTAATATTGTTAGACATATTTAATCATTAAAGATATCCCTGCTTTCTTACAGAAGTGTGTATGTATTTCATAGCTAGAGTAGCCACAGGTTGTACAAGCTGGCAGTGATTTGCAGAACTGCTTTATAACTCTACAATTCCTATTCCCCATGTACCATGTGAAACCTTTTCCATAGAATTGGAACTTCTCTGAATAGTTATAGATGAAATATAAATGCATGAAATGAGTAGTAAAATTATTCCTGCTCCCTAGTGTGGCTTTTGGTTTTTAAAAAGTGGAGTAGAGGATAACTAGATGGTTCTTCCATGTACTCTATCATCAGCTGCAGTCTTCCTTATCTTAAATAACTAAGCTGGTTAACACAGATGCTTTTTCACCATGAGCACATCTTTTAAACAACTTTTGGAATTCTCATTATTGCAACAACCACTACAATTATGAAAAGCATTGGAGCAATATCCAATATTAAGAATGGCTCATAGTGACTTGACTCACATAGGCAGTATAGTTTAATCTTCTATCTGAAACAGATTTAAACAGAATGCCCATCTAAGTACTTGGAACAGAAATCAACCTTGTTAAATAGTTGTATATTTGTACAATATATTCCAGATTAATCAGTTGCATTTAAAAGAGTAAATTTTATGAAAAATCATGTTTTTTGAGATGTGTATGACACATAAAGCATGCCATTATGATAGAAGGAAAGAGATGCTCAGTAAAGCTGCCTTTGTTTAATTTTTGACTTCTTCCCTTAGCCTCCAGAGTCACACAAAACATTTAAAAGAGGCTATTCAGAAGGCTAGCAGGAAGAAGAAAATAACCTTCCTAAAGCCCATCCCACTAGAAGTTTTCAAGATCTAAGTCAGCAAGCCCTAAATATAGCTAGAAGCTACTGTATTGCATGTTACATATATAAAATGTTGCATCAAATATTCTGGGAATGTTTGGATTGATTTTTAAAATCACTAACATTGGTAATCTTATATTACAGGCTCATCTCCATCAATGACAGGGGTAAATAATTTAGGCCAGTCCAACTCCAGCAGTCCACGAATGTTTTCTCAGAATCAGAACATGATTCAGATTGGAACAGGGCACAATTCTGTCTCATCTAACAGTAATCAGCAAGATCGAGCAGTTAATCAATATACTGGTCTGCAGAATATTCAGCGAGGTAATTTATACAGCATGGCATCGGGTATGACCCAGATGGTTCAACAACATGCAAATCCAACTGCCAATGGTCAGCCACAGATGCAAAGACAACCCAGTTTGTCTCAGGGCACTGCTCTTCCTGCTGGGTACGGACAGAACACGCTAGGGAATTCAGGCATTTCTCACCAACATAATAAAGGAGCAATAAATGCTACATTATCCAAGCCTCAGATGGCAAGAATGCCAGCAATTGGGGCCCAAAATTCATCCTGGCAGCATCAAGGTATATCAAATATGAACAATCAGGCTCAGCGAAATAATGGTTTAGCGACGTTTACTGCCAGCTCCACGTTCCATATGCAGCAGACTCACTTAAAGTTGCCCAGTCAACAGTTTGCCCAAGGAATGCCTCAGGTAAGTCTCAACACCAGCAGGACAATAGCACCCATGAATTCAGCTGTCTCTGGACAGATACTGCCACCGTTAGGGGCCCAGCAGCGGACAAACCCTCCTACTCAACAGCCAGTCCAGTCACAACAGATCTTGCCAGGCATGAGTCAAACTGTCGCCGATCTGACTTTCAGCCAGACTCAGAATCAGCAGCTGTCCAGCAGAACCAATCTACACTGTACTCAAGGTTATTCTGTGAGGACAGCTAATCAGGAATTGCCTTTTGCCTACAGTAACCCATCTGGAGGAAATGGATTACAGAACTTAACTGGGGATACAGACCTCATAGACACTTTATTGAAAAACCGGACTTCAGAAGAGTGGATGGATGATTTGGATGAGTTATTAGGGAATCACTGAAATGAGATTTGGTTGGGGTTTTTTTCTTCCCTGAGTCATTTTTTTAAAATTGCAAATTATCTTTGGACCAAATACCTGTGTCATTGAAAACTCACAGGCTCTAGGGGGAATGTATTGGAGTTGCTTCTTTCTGGGTCTAAGAACATAAAAAAGTTGCACCGGCTTGCTAGGAAAAAATGTCATTTCTGTAGTGTGTCTGGAACACAACTTATGCAAACAGTTTGGTGCGTAACCCAAACAGCCCAGCAAAAATGTAACTTTTTTCCAGTGTTTTACATTTGAAGACTTAAATGTGAACCCATGCAGTTGCAGTGCAGAAAGTAAGCCAGCAAGGGGATAGGTTTTAAGTATTCAGTGTTAAGGTATTCTTTCCTACAGATAGTACTTGATAAATTTCTTTATCCTAATTTGGATCTCTAAATAGTAAAAAGTGCCACCTTGCCACCATTTTCAAGGAAAGAATATGTAGGGCCCCTGTTCTTTTGTGAAATCTTCCTTAGTTTAGGGAGGATAATTTTCTAATCAATGTGTGCCAACATTCTTAGCAAACCAAATATAAGAATTCACAATAACTGATAATGGGTTTACTTACTGGAGATCCTTAACTATTACAACATTTCCAGCAGCAGGTTGCTGTAGATCTAAACTGGGGAATCTGGTTTATGGCTTACTGAACTAAGCAATTTGCACTCTGCTATGGGGGGGGGGGGATTCTTTATTTTTTAGTAATTTTTTAATTGGAGAAATATACTTAAAATCAAGTGTGTGCACTTTTTCTGTCTCTTTTCCTGCATTCATTAAAGTTGGATAGATCACACCTCATTTCTCTGTTTGATTCAGAGGGCATTTATACTTAGTGTTTTTGTTGCCACGTGCATACTGTACTATGTGGATAGGATGATTTAGTCTTTGTCAAGCAGGTGAAGCAAGTTTTATGCCTTGGGAGTTATTGACTGAAAATTTTGCAATAATGGCACAGGAAGATAGGGGCACACTATACTTTTTTAAAAAAAACACACACACAATTGTGAGACCCTCGGAGAAAATGACGATTGAAGCTCTTTAGAAATATAAAGACGAATCTCCAATGAAATAAATGCTGCTAATTCTTCATGCTCCATGGAGATACTTTCCTGGATGTGTAAAATTAGTTCTTTATATGGCAAGGAAAAGAGAATTATTTTTTAATGTGTTACCAAAAAGAATTTCTGCTTGCCAACAAACCACCTTTTGCCTTAACCTTTAGTTATAAAGGTAATCAATTTGAAAGTTGTTTTAGATGCATAGATACCTCTCTGTTCCTACTCGGGGTTTTGTTTTGTTCTTTAATGAACAGGGCTGTTTACCTCCTGTTATAAGAATTCTTAATTTACTTCATAACATTTGCAATTGAGAATCATAGAATTTCCTTTGCCTCAGATACGTTCAGGAGAGTTTATAGAGATATTTGAATCTGGGATATTTTGGACAGGGGAACAGTGAAGAGATTAAAGAAGATGAACAATAGGAAAATATTTTACTGTATCTGCAGTGTTCCTCTCAAATGTGCACTTTGGAAAACAATCTGCTTTAACACTACTTTTAATTTAATTTTCCCGTTCCTTTCATTGTATATGGTTGCCATCCATGATCAAGATAAGTATGCCGTGCTAAAGAGACGTTTGCGTTTTGGTGGATAATTGATGGGGAATAATGGTGAAAACTGCATGTTAATGAATGGTTCCACTACTGATATGTCCAAACTGAAGCAAATTGTGTTGAGTGTATATTTTAAAAACATTTTATAATAAGAGTTGCTTAATTTAATAATTAAAATATAGATTTCACTATATTGTAAGTAAATTAGATTAGAGTTAAATTTACTAATCTTTTCCATAAATCAGCAATTGAGTTAAATTTTTTCGATGAATTCAATTCAATCAAAGATTTGATCCAAAATGAATGTCAGCTGGGAAATATTGTAATCTTTGTAGCTGCTTTTTTTTGACCATGGAAAAATTATCGGGGTCTGGGAGGAAGGGATTTGAAATGGAGATAAAGTATATTTGTCATGTGTTTTGGTAATCTTGCACCAGTGTGCCTTCCTTTCGTTTGTGGAGGTACTTGGGACCTCATAGTTCTTAATTATTCGACTTCTTATTTCTTCCTTAGGTGCAGAAAAAAAATACAGGTTTTATATCATTCTAGATTAATTTATCAGATAAAATTTTGGCCAGAAGAAAACGTGACAGACACTTTGTGTTTCAAGTGCTATAGGCAGATACCTCTTGTCTTTGTTTTATCAGCTGCAGCACATACAACTATGGATAAGCCTCCTGTTGCTTTTTAGGTATCCTGGATTACAACTCCCATGGTTCAGCCCAGTTGCCCTGCCGCTGGACGGATGAGTATTGTAATCTGGAACCTTTCAAGAATAACAAATGCCTTCTGGTGAAATAAATTAGCTGGAAATAATTTTGGATTGACTGTGCCCTTTCAAAATTGAAAAAAAAAATTAAAATTTTCTTAAAATATAAGTCACGTTATATCCTCAACTTGATTTCAATTGTTGCTTTCAGTCAATACAAAACTGTTTCAGATTTGAACATGTAGCATAATGTTAAGAGAGATAAAATATGCCATGCAGCGATCCTTGAACACGGAATCTAGTTGGGGCTAAGTGCAGGGCACTCCCATCAATCACTAGTAGCAGTTCATCATTGAATATCTGCACTTGTGCTTTCTATTTGCTGCAGCTTCAGAGCAATAAGACCCCTCCCCTCCCCTCCCCTGAATTTGTGTGGCCTGTTGCCTCAGTTTTATTTATAGGCTGCAGTCCTGGGCTGGTGAAAAGGTGTGGGAAAAAATCATATTCTCTCTCCCCCCCCTCGGCCTTCCTAAACCCCTGCAAAATGGAAAGGGTGCTCAGTTTTTCTATTCTACACATTTTCTTTGTGTAAATAAATGTTTACAGTTTTATATTAAAGACTGAATAAGAGTTAGATCTTCTGAGTGTATATTTTTTACTTTTTATAGATTTTAAAACTATAATTCTTTATATATATGTTGGGGCGGTTATACGTTTTACATTTGTTTAAATGGTGAACAGTTCAAATTTGATGCTAACTTCTTTTTTTTGACATTGAGATGTATAAAGAGTCCATTAATCCCCTTTTTTTCTTTTAACTACAATTATTGTGGCACACCAAAAACCTTTCACTTCTGTTATGTCATTATTAAAAAAATAAATATTTTGCTAGTGTACTGAACACATTGTTGTGGTGTTGTTTTTTTTAAATATCCTGAGATGAATATAGTTTTCTATTATCTTTGGAACTGGTATGGATACTTTATTGATCCTTCCCTTCTTTTGCTCTGCCAGAAGCCAATTCCATTCCATTCTATTCTTTGGCAGATCTGAAACTGAAAGATGCTACAAGGCCAAATGCAGAGCACTGGCTTAAGGCTTCCGTTTGTTGTGTATGCATTTCCATGTCAACATTACATATATATTTTAAATATGAATTTTACTTTTTAACGGAGTGCTAGACAATGATTAATGTCAATTTCATATATCTTTGGCCATGAAGATTAATGCAACAATTTTGGAAAAGCCTGGTCTTGCATTTTTCAAAAACAAACCACCACCCTGTACTTCAGAATGTAAGGGAGGGAAATACTCAGAAGATAACTATAAATGAGAACTGGTTTTATTTTTCGGAAACAGAAACTGGCTCTCATTTTAAGTTTCAATTAATCTAGAATGCCGCAATTTGTCTTTTATCTGGCACTCATTGCTATATGCATGTTATACCTATGGTCTAAGCTCTGCTGGCTTCCTTTTAGACTCCAGATGCAATTCAATGTGCTGGCTGTCATCTCTGAAATATAATAACATGGTTTGGCATCAGGGCATCTGCAGGACTCAACTGGAATCGTAAACCCAACCCATATGTCCCGAAAGAAACTTGGTCTCCCATTTCTGCAAGGTATGAGCGGGAAGAGCTTGCGGAAGGCTTCTCGGTAGCAAATGCCTGAATTATGAATATCCACCCTGCCTTACAAGTTAGGTTGCATACCTCATTCTCATTCTGACCTTCTTCAAGACACTCCTGAAAATTGAGTATGCAGTACAGCTTGTACTGTACTTTCATCCATTGTTTCCTGTTTCAAGCTGTGGAATAATGTTTTGCATCGGAACAATGAACAATATGTACTATTTATTTTCTTTCTATTTAGACCATTTGTATAGCCACCCATCTCTGAACAGCACGCAAAAGATTAAAATAAAAAAACCATAACGTAACATGCAAAATAACCCACATCCACATCTAAACTATTCCATTTTAAAACCATAAACAAAACAAATTCACCATCAAGGCTGGTTCAAACTTCCAACCCAAATGCCTGAGGGAACTGCGGCTGAGCTGGAAGGCATTGGCACATCCATCCTGGTGCTCCTTAATCTCTTGGTGGCTTTGGATTCTCTTGACCATAGTATCCTGAGCCAGGAATAACTTCCCATCAAATAACACTTGTACATTTCTTTTTGGATGTATTATGCATGCCAAGAGCCACAGAGAAAGTGGCTGCTAAAAAGATGGCATTCTAAAGTGAATCACGCTTTTTTTTAAATCCACTGGAAATTTTAAGGCCTAAAAAGCTACCAATAAAGGAGAATATTTGTAGTTTGAAATGAGGAGTCCTTGGTGCTCTCTGAGCTTGGTTGTTTTCTTGCAGACATTTCATTACCCAAACTAGGTAACATCAGTGCTAGTATCAGAGTTTGTTTCATAATAATCAAAACCAGAAGCACACAGAGATAACTAATTCAGCTGGATTCATTAACTTCTTTATAAACATAGTAATATATGTAAAATACCATAAGTACATTATTTCTTCAAGTAAACAAGCAGGAGAGTTAGTTTCATTTCAGCAGAGCAGACAAGCACAGAGTGGAATGAGAGAATAGAATGGACTGAGCCACATCCAGCCTTGAGCTTAAGTTTCAATTTCGATTCTCTGCACAGACTCAGAAGTGTTTAGTTCTTATTG
>JANHGD010004284.1:12327-25768 GCA_027560375.1 Imantodes cenchoa | reverse complement strand
ATCACACTTGGCCAATAAAGAATTCTATTCTATTCTATTCTATTCTATTCTATTCTATTCTATTCTATTCTATTTTTTCAGTGCCATTGTAGCTTTGAACTGTCACTAAAGGAACTGTTGTAAATTGAGGACTACCTATATAGAGAATATGACAGAAAGGAAGGCTGAATGGAAAGGTTCAGGTAAAAGCCAGATCTGTTGGCATAAAAAGAGGGGAATGAAAGGAAGGGAATATTTTGACATATTTTATATACTGAATTAAATAAACATCAGGAACAAGTCATCTATACTTTCCTGCATTAGGAAACACAACAAATATTAGTGAAAATAATTAGCCAAAATTAAGAAATAGGTAATAAATATGATACTGCAGTAATTACTCTATACAAATCTGTAGTGCTAAGGAATAATAGAAATACTCCTTACCTACAGACCCTACATCCCATCTGACTGAGCCCCCATGTGAATTACATGCTGGATTAGATGTCAGAAGTCTTCTTTCATAGCGGTTACCTTTGGCTAACTGTACCTCATTCTTATTTAGCAGAGTAATGTTAGTAAAGAGGGGAAAATTATACATAATCTGGTATCCCCCATATGTGTTCATAAAAGCTAGTTAGGGTTTGAGTTTTCTTTAGGAGGAGGAAATTAAAAGAGACTTAATTACTTAGACCAGGAATACTTTGACATGACATGCAATTGCTCCGAGTTGTTCATAAACGTTAATGAGAAGTATCTACCTTATAATATCTTCTATTTGCAGTTTACCCATGCTGTCCCACCATATTTTTTTTTGTAATTGAAAAACTATAAAGGAGAATAGCTATATTGATTTGATACCCTTGAGAGCAGCTTAGCATACATGCTCTGGATTCATGACAGCCTATGTCATGAATCCATATATATATGGATCAATTTGTGTGTGTGTGTGTGTGTGTGTGTGTGTGTGTGTGTGTATGGAATTGTGTGTGTCTGTGTATTAGAACATATACGTAATTATTTATTTTTAAAGAATGCATGTTATTTTTAAACAACAACAACAACAACAACTTCAAGCACACCCCAGCCAAACAAAATTTAAGCATTTAACCCAGATCTAGTTCAGGCTGTTGGAAGGAAAGATTTTTGTTCTCAGAGGCTTACTCTTACAACTAAAAGGAAGAAAAGTCTGCCATATGTTGCCAAGGCATATGACTATTACCTAATTACCTAATTACCTAATACACTATAAGTAATTAAGTGAATAACAGCAGACCAGAGAGCTCCATTACTAGGCCTCTTAACATTAGCAAACTTCGGCATTTTAGACAACTTGAACTGTTTTTTTACAAAGATTGTCCCCAAGTGTAAGCTTCAGATCTTGTTTGTTTTGTGGACACATGAAAGAACCCCTTTAGGAAATAAAATGTGCTCATAAATAAGCCTCTACTTGTAGTGTTTCCACAAAGGGCAATGCTAGACTGTCCATTTGGAAAAATGACCCTCCATCAAACCATGGGAAGCTCACACCAGCATTGTCTGAAATTAGGCTTTTTTTTTTTCCTATGCAAGAAATAATTGACTAAACATATCTGAACCTCTGCAAAATAACTTGGAGTAAAAAAAAAAGTGCACTTGTAAACCTACAACCATATAAAAGAAAGCATAATATGTCTATAACATACTGAGCAGTATATCTGTCAAAGATGTGAGCTTTACTTGCTTCACACATTTAATATTTCATAAAAATAAATAGGAGGGTAGCTATAAAACCTCTTGATTATGGGCAACTTTGGGGAAAATATATTTTTTAATAATTTCTTCTTCAGTAACATTTGACTCTATTAAAAAGTTTATATCAAAAATGCTAATTTATTAGTTATATATTTTGCCTTGGCTATCTTTAATAATAATTATTACTTTGCTGTGATTTCAATTAAAACGTCAAGAAATTACTTGATTACATGATTTTTTTCCCATGAGCTCAATAACTTTTCTTTATATATGGCAATGACTATTCTTTACTGTGTACAAAGGAATAACATTCTGATTTAGTGTATTATGTAATTTACAAAATTCTGGTATCTTGCATGTACATTCAAAAATCCTTAATTTTTATTTTTCAAATATTCTTTTATACATTTCTTATTTTTCTTTTTCAATGAAGCATGTGATAATACAGATGAATATACATCTTAAAAAGAATTAAATTAAATTTATGGAATTAAAAAACCATAATATTTTAATATCTATTTTATCAAATGTAAATATTTGTTTTTAAGTACCATCTTGAAAAAGCAGCACTTTTATGTTAATTGATAAATCTTATAAGAGTATAATTGGATAAAGCAATGCAATCTAAATGATAATGATCTCTGCAATCAATTAAATATTGAGATACTAAAATAAATAATCAAATCACAAACATATTTGATGTTGGTTTAAATTCATATTGTGACTGATTTAAAATCAACATATATCCACCAACCTATACTCCAACATATACTGTTGTAGCACTTTCTATATGTAGAAATTAAATTAGCTGCAGCAATATAATAATCTAGCAATAAATCTAAAACTTGATTAAAATCTCCAGCCAAAAGTATCTCAACTTCTAATAGAATAGAAAAATAATCAAAGCACTTAAGTAAAACATCCATATGACCCTTAGAAAGGTCATAATAATTAATAAATGCAGTGTGTTTGACAGAATATTTAATCACCAATATTAAATAATACTGTTCTGCATCACTTATTTCAATGCTCCATTACACATTCTAAAGATTCGTTAATCAAGTAGAAAGTGAAATTACCACTAGTACATATTTGACCTATCCAGCTTGTACATAAATATATTTTTCAATTAAAAATCATGAGTTTCTTTTGAAAAAAAAAGTTTAAAAAAATCTTCAGTTATTAAATTACCCAATATAATATAATTTGACTCCAGTTGGAAGGCCATTTGAAAGACTTCCATAGCTAAAAACAAAAAAAATTACAAAAGTGTACATTAGAACAAAAAAAGAGTAATACTAAAGATAAAAGGAAAAAAAACAACTTTCTATGATCAGATCCTAACTTTGTGGCCCATGGATCTTGCGGAACTCCCTGTTTTTCAGAGAAACTGTGGAAAATGAAATGGTAGAGGAGATGTTTAGAACAGAAATGGGTTCCTCCCAGTTTGGACCGGTTCTATGGAACCAGTAGTAACTTGGCGGTCTGGGTCGCTAGAACCGGCAGCGACCCACGCGTGCCACGCCCCTGAACCAGCTCCCTCAGTGGCTCCATAGGCACCACCATCTTGTTTTTTGCTTCTGTGCACGCACAGAAGCTGTTTTTTGCTTCTGCGCATGCGCAAAAGCTGGTTTTTTAGCACTGCACATGTGTGCACGCTGTGCCCACGTGGTGCATAAACGAGTGAACCGGCAGCAAAGAAAACAAGAACCCACCCCTGGTCTAGAGTGTTTCTGGAGGAAGCTAAAAAGGTAATTTGACAATACACAGATAAAAACTACTACTAAGGACTTTCTTGTGGCCATAATATCAGTATGGAAGTCTGTAACTAAGCATGCACTATGGAACAAAACTCAGCATCATTATCTAATTATATTTAATCCAAGATTTTAGCTAGAAAACGCAGTTCTAATGCCACATTTTCTTTTATGTCTCATCATTACTCATAAAGCACTTACATGAAAGCAAACTTCACAATAAAAACTTAGCTATATCTCTTAATACCTTCCATAACTTATGTAAGAAACTTCAGCATAAGTATGGTACTAAGCTTTATGAAAAGTAATAAAAACTATTTTTGGTTTAGTTCAGCCTGATTTTAAATTTCATTCTTTGAACGAAAATAGAAAGCTCTCTCTCGTCATCACGTCATACATTCCTTAAAGCATTGCAAGCAGTTTAACATATATAATCCTGTGTTTGTGCACCTTTTAAAGCTGCACAAAGCATTTTAAATTACTCCTTTGAATAGATTCTTCAAATCACATTAGCAAAACTGATTTAATCCACTGAATCAAACCAATTATCTTTGAAACAATTTGCTGATTTTGATATGCACACAAATATTTATTTTACTGCATGTTTGAAATTAATTTAATTAATTTAATTATTTAATTGAAATAATTAATTTAATTAATTTAACAACTTGAATCATACATTCTACAAATGTACATCATACATTTGAATTAGCTCCACTCTTGGAATCATATGGCAAATTTGAATTAAATCAATACTTTGATTGTTCAGAAAACATGAAATGAATGAACTCTTCAAATGTAAACTGTTGGTTTTAACTTATAAAGCCCTTTATGGCTTGGCATTCAGTTACCTACAGGACAGTGGTGTGTTTCAATTTTTTTTACTGTCGGTTCTGTGGGCATGGCTTGGTGGGCATGGCATGGCGTGGCTTGGTGGGCGTGATGTAGTGGGCGTGGCAAGGGAAGGATAGTGCAAAATCTCCATTCCCTCCCAATCAGCTGGGACTCAGGAAGCAGAGAATAGATGAAGGCGGGGCCAGTCAGAGGTGGTATTTATCAATTCTCCAAACTACTCAAAATTTCCGCTACTGGTTCTCCAGAACTAGTCAGAACCTGCTGAAACCCACCTCTGCTACAGGACCACATTACTTTGACTATGTTGGGAGAAGATGCTAGTTGTCCTCCATTTTTGGAAGGGGAGTATGTTTGTGTGTGAGAGAGTGGGGAGAGCTGAAAGTATGACTTTTCAGTGACAAGGCCAGGCCTGTGGAATAACTTCCAGTTGGAACACAGAGCTTTCCTAGAGGGTTGAGTCTATGTATCGTCTCAATATTTTTAAAAATACATGTAAGATTTTATTGTCATTACTCCATTTTATTCTCCATCAAGAGTCATTTTCTGATTGTGGTGAGATATTAATCTGACAAATAAATAAACACAATAGAAAACCAGAATTACAATCTGACTGAGTAACTCTGTACTGTAAGAAGAAGACCTAAATTTCACAGTCAAGATCTTAAGGCTAATTGAGGACTGCTTGTCACAAAACAATGCTTTATGTACACAGTATCGTGGATTCACACAAAAGATTAGTACACATATTTATACATGTGGTGAATGCAACATCGGCATCAATCACAGGAGGAAAGATTTCTTTATCAGATGAGCTGATTTCTCACACAAATAAGCTTCCAAGTGGAATTCAAGATACTGGTTATCACCTTTAAAGCCTTTCATAGCTTGGAATCTTGAGATTCCAAGATGATTGATTCTACCTGTCCGTTCCAGTTAAGCCGAACGGGCATTCTCTGGGTCCCATCATCTATGGAACACTGGTTGGTGGGTCCTAGAAGACATGTTTTTTCTACCATAATGCCCACCTTATGGATCAGTTGGCCAGGCCCCAACCCAGTTAACGTTTTGGAAGTCCACAAAGACCTGGCTCTGAGGCCCAGAATGTGTGCAGACACCGGTTTCATTATAATAAAAACCATTAAGACAACCAATTTAAATTAAAATAAAAACAATAGAAAATTAATTTTAAAAATGGCAGGAAAACATACAAAGGGTGCATTTCATTAACTATCATAAAACACTCTACCATGGGATCCTCAAGCTTTGTTTTAAGGGTATTTTATTTTAAGTATTTTAATGTTGGTATCGGTGCGTCAAACAGTCTGCCAGATGTTCAGACTGGATTTGGCATTTTTGTCTGCCTATTGAATTCTACCCAAGGACCTGGGAAAGGCTGATGCAGATGATGTTAGAGATATTGTTGCAGGATGTAAGCTGTTCTGAGTAAAGCTGCCTTTTACA
Source organism: Imantodes cenchoa (assembly GCA_027560375.1). Classification (NCBI taxonomy): domain Eukaryota; kingdom Metazoa; phylum Chordata; class Lepidosauria; order Squamata; family Dipsadidae; genus Imantodes; species Imantodes cenchoa. The sequence continues at coordinate 19,982 of JANHGD010004284.1, read as the reverse complement.
ATTGACTGATGGTGAATTTGTCAATCGCAATGGTATTCAAGTGGTGCTCCAGTTGTTTTGGGATTGCATCCAAGGGGCCTATTATTATTGGTGGTACCCAGAATCATTTGCTGAGATGGATGATTATACTGTACAAATTAATTAAATAAAGTTATCTACGGCCCTCCAAAATTTACCTCTAATTTAATATGAGGAGCAAATGATTCATATATGAAAACTTGTATATATTCATTGTGTGCAGTTAATTGATTTTTATTAAATAAAATATTCCTTCTGTTTCTGTCTACATCTGATCCAATTCATTTCTTGAAGAGTAACTTCTGGTATATCACAGAAACAGTAACTCCTGGCATATCATCATCAACATCATCATCGTTCTGAAAAAATGTTATGCACTCCTAGTTAGGGCCAAGCCCAAGAGACTTGAAACCCAAGAAGTGGGCTTGGGTGGAGGCTTTTTACATTATACTTATCACCACCACCACACACCAAGGGACAGATTCAACCGAACAAGCCACTAAAAACTGGGGCTGAAATAGCATTTAAGACTTATGGGAATAGCTTTTCAAATCAAGAAACCATCATTATATTCTTCTTTTATTAAAGCTTTTTTATGAAAAGAGGAAAAGAAAAAGGTAAAGAAGTTCACCCAAAATATTTCCAGTTAATCTTTTCTTTTCTACTTTGGCCATCTATATTCATTTGAGAAGTACACAGAACAGACATAAATGTGACAGCCACATAATTGTTCTCCTCAGGGCAACAGCCAAATAATTGAGAAAGTTACAACATCTCCTGGATGAGGTTGACATCACCTCTATTTGCCCCTGCCTGCCCCCAATTCCAGTGTATTTGAACTGCAATCCTCATTACCTCTAGATAACAAAGCCAGACTGACTGGCTATGTTTGGGGAGGTTCAACACATCTGAAGGCTGTACAAAGCAAGAGAAAACAATCTACTTCACAAGAACCCAGATGCAGAACAAAACGTCCCACGTGGCATCCCCTCATATGCTGTGTACTTGTCAAGTACTCTGTGCTTAGGAAAGAGCCACTTGGATCTCTGAACAGATCTTTATGCTGATAGGACAATGTAACAGAACTGAGAATCTGTCAAAGCAATTAAATTATGTAGTATAATTAAGGCACCAAATTTTACAGGTAATTTCCCATGTTTAAATTAAAATTAAAATGTGCAAGGATTAATATGCCTATTTTCCTTTTATGCTCCTCAATCTACTAACTACCCCAGATAGAACAAAATTTTCAATTGCTTCATCCACCTTCCATCAAAAATATTTTTAAAGGGAAAGTGTGAATATCCAATCTCAAAAAACCTACTTTACTTAAGAGTGTGCAGCATGTCAAAAACCTGAATAATATTTCAGGTTTTGAGGAAAGTATTTTAAACACCTCCCTCTAATAACTAAAACCAAGTGACAATATTCTAGATTAAAACAGATGTGTGCAGTGGTTAATTCCTGTGGTTCTACTGTCTCTTAAGGAGATGGTAGTGATCCCCTCCTCAAGGAGCTGTTCTGCCCAACTTTTGTTCATTTTTCAACTTTCCTTTTCTGGGAAAGAATGTCAAGAAGGTGGTTGTGCTTCAGCTACAGAGGACCCAGGAAGAAACGGATAATCTGGACCTTTTTCAGTCAAGGTTCAGTCTAAGTGTGGGACTGAAACAGCACTGATTTCACTGTTGGATGACCACTGATAGTGTGTGTGTCCCTCCTTGTCCTTCTTGACCTCTCAGTGGTTTCAATATCGTTGATCATGGTATTCTTCTGGACAGGGAGTTAGGAGTGGGCAGCACTGTGTTGTGCTGGTTCTCCTTCTTCTTGGGTCAGTTCCAGTCTGGGATGATGGGGTGGGAGGGGAGATGTTCAGCCCCTAACTCTTATTTTTTGGGTTGTTCCAGGGTTTGCTACTTTTTCTCCCACCCCCATCCCCATTTAACATCTACATGGAGCCACTGAGTGATGTAATATGATGGTTTGGAGTGAGGTATCATTATGATACCCAGCTAGAGAGCTCCATCCAAGGCCATCTCACTGATGCCAATAAAGTCTTAATGCTTGGAAACTGTGAGGACACTGATGGGGTGCAACAGGCTTCAGCTCAACCCAATCAAGATTAGGTGGCTTTGGGTCTTTGGACATGATTCTGGATGTCGTGGCACTGCTTCAGACAAAGCTTGTGCACAATATGGAGGTCGCTCTGGTCTCATGGCTCCTGCTTGAAGAGTAGATTGCAGCCTACACAGCTTCAGTTGTCCCTTTTATGGTATATGTGACATCAACAGAAGGAATGTGGACATAGCAAATGTTTTGGAAGGGACCCTCCTAGATTCTTGGACTGTAAAGGCAATGTGGGGGAGAGATGTATTTCTGACTTGCAAAAATTCTGTTAATGTAAACTTACAATAAAGTTAGAGCTAGTACTTCTGGGTGTGCTTTTTGTCTGGATTATCTGTTCCTGGACCTGCTCATGGTCATTCATGCCCTTCTGACTTCCTGTTTGTACTACTGCAGCATGCTGCTCTTAAAGCAGTGGTCCCCAACCTTTCTGGTTTTGTAGCAAGGAGGAGAGGGGATGATTCTGCATGCTCATGTGCACAGCTCCATTTGCACACGCAGTGGGCATGTGTGCACCCACCGCTCGCACAATTGGAGCTATGGGTGCCTGCCTGCAGCTTACGTGGCCTGATTGCAAATGGGTCACGGCCCAGGGGTTTGGGACTCCTGAGTTATGTGATTGTCTCGCTCTAGTTGTTTCTACCAGTCCTGTCTGATCTGGAAGGAGAGACTTATTGCGGGTTCCATCAACCAAGAAGTATTGGCTGGCAGAGCTCTGAAGAAGAGCCTTTTCTGTCACAGCACCCGCCCTCTGGAACATCATCCCCCATGAGATTAGATTGGATCCCATCCTGCTGGCCTTTCCAAAGTTTTTAAAATCTGGTTCTGTACTCAAAGCCGGGGTCTCGGTTGTGGGATATAGCTCTTTTCTTAGTTATGTTGGGTTGTTTTTAATGATTTGTTGGCTTCTGTGTGTTTATTTTTTATTTTATTTTAAATGTTTCTATTTTTTTTTTTTTTAAGTTATCAGGTGACCTGAGTCATGCACTTTAAATAGAAACCATATAAATAGAATGAATGAATGAATAAATAAATACTTGCACAACTGAATTTGCATTGTTTCTCCTTTGGTGGTGAGAGAATAGAGACATTATATCATATTTTAATTCCGTTCTTTATTCTTTTTGCAATTTGCATGCAAACTAATAAAAATCTAATTAGTAGTTGGAATCAAGTTTTTAATCATAACTTAGTCAAAGAAGCCCATTACATTTTTTTTATTAAAGGATAATAAAAAGTTGTGTTTGTGATCTCAACAATTAGCTACACATAAGTTGTATTTTTAAAACAAATAACCAAAATGTAATATCAATTCCTTAAAAAGAGCTTTGCTTGCACAGCAAATCACACTGAAACACAAGAAAGCTCACAGGTACTACTGTAATTAAAAATCTTTGTCCAAATAAAACAGGATCAAAATTCCCATTTTGTGCACACAGAATGCATCTAATCGCTTCTCTAAAAGATGGCCCAGGCAATTAAAATGCTAGCAATTTGCATTAACGTTTTTTGCACCAACAATCATTAGAGTATATAGGTTTTGTAAATCAATTAATAAACTTATTATTCTTTTGATTTTCTTAATGTTTTATATATCCAGAAATATTTAAAAAATATTTTTGGTCTAAAGATATCTCAAGAGGAAAGGTAGATTCTTATTTATAGCAACATATTTAAGAGCTTTTGCAAATGTGTATAAAATTCAGCTGTGCTGTATTCTGTAAATTAACAGGGGAAACAAGGCAGAGGGACAGTTGCAAGGGATTGTAAAACAAGATAAAGACAGGCCCTTTAATGAAAAAATTACTCTGAAAGTAGCAGAAAAAGAGATAGCGGCATGGATTCAATAAATTTCTTCTGTTAATGTCAGCTCTTACCAGTTTCTTTGAGAACCCAATTGTTTTCTCCATTTTAGCTAATGAGCTGTTTGAAGTATATTTTTTCTTTGCAGACTACTTCCTAAATATTTCCTTCCAGTGCAGCAAAGGGACTTACAGGCAGATGGGAATAAAAATGCAATGAAATCATGGGTCAAAAGGCTTCTCCCACTATGAAGAAAATTTTCTTGGCAGCGCCAGGATGGGAATAACCACCATATCCAGCAACCTATAATGAGGTTTTCCAAAATAGCAGGCTACAAGAAATTTTGTGGATATGTTAACAGGTGGCTCTGGGAAAGCAATGCAGCCAGAGAGATTCTGTGAGGGAAAATTGAATAAAATCTGCAAGTCTGGCCTGGGGGCAGCATGGTGTCAGTGAAGCAGGTCTGGGAAAAAAACGTTATTTTCATTTTCAAGAAAGAGTTTTCTTTCTTTCTTTTTCCTTGCAGGGAGGTAGTTGAGCTAGGGAATTAAATTTAAAAAATTTAAAAAATACAGACTTCAGCATGAGAGCAGGCTAGTATAGAAGCAAGCAGTGTTTGTCCTCAAAACAGCTCCAGCCCTTGACATGATTCCCATTTGTCCTATGTCTCCAGCTCTGAATATTTTCTTCTCAGATTCAAAAATTATCATTCCTGTCATAGATGATGCCTTCTAAAACCAAAACCACAACTGGTTTTTTAGCTCCACCCTAGCAGACAAAACATATCTTCCAAATATTAGACTTGAGCCAGACTTCAAACGCTGGTAATTAGATTTACTCCACTGTCCTTCTCTGGCCTATTCAACCAAGAACTACGGCTGGATCTTCTTGTACATTTGTATTTGTATTTATTTGTCAAACACATACAAGATAGAAATTATTGATATAAGCATATTCATTAGCAAAGTAGATACATGTAACAAAAATAATAATAAAGATAATAATAATAAAAAGCAAAGTAGATACATATAAAATAATAAAAAGGTAATAGGACAGTAGGACAGTAATAGGACAGTAGGACAGGGATGGTAGGTACAGTAGTGCGCTTATGCCCTTTAGTCCTTATCATTTATTTAGAATGAATGAGGTACAATGTCTATTTCTATAAATAGTATCCTCCTTTACCTGTGAACATAAGAAAAAAATAGACAAAGATATATTTTTTTTTGACAAAAATTCCTTTTATGGAAATTCATTATACAGGAAAAACACATCATTCTTCATATTTCCACAGTCTGTATCAAGTTGCAAAATTTCTTTAACATTTTGAACATCTTGTAATCTTTGTTGTGGTAAAAAAAACTATAATGGATTATCTTTAAAAGCCAAACCCTTCCATGTGACCTTATGAAGAATAAACATTGGGATAAGCAGACAGTTTAAAAAAAAAACCTGTGTAGTAGAATGCTAAATTTCTCTCAGCAGTGAGACTATACAGATCAGCAAGCAAACATGGCCATGAAAGATTCAACAATATTACAAATCAGCATTACAGAATTAAAGAGGAAGTGTGCAAGATGTAATTACAGACACACAATATAAAATTGGACTGGGTTAACCTTTAATTCAGGTAAAGGAATGCTATATCCAAGTGACAATTTGGCCATGTAACACTTAGATAATTACATCCAATCAAAGCTGGGATTGTTCTAGAATTTGAGCTTTCATGTAAACCTGATTGTAGTTATCGGAATAGTGTACAAATAATCTATTGAATTTAAGTTTTCTGAATGTTGTGATACAATTCTTGGCTCATAAAATAAACTGAATGTCCAATCAAATGTGAATTTGGGGATTAAAAAATAAAGAAATCTATTTCAATGCAATATACATTTGAAATTAACATATTTAAGAATGTATTTAATTGAAAACTTTTATGCAGATGTTTTTGAGACAAACTAGCTTTATGAATGCAAAAGCAACAGAATAGAAATTGATTGCTTGTCCATATCTAACCTTATCTTTAGCCCACTATATTTTGTTATAATGGGCTTTTTAGAGGTTGGAAAGAGAAAGGCAATTTGCAAAATATTACAAATTTGCAAAATATGCACATTCCTTTATTAACAGGAAAATTGGTAGCCACTTCCCTACTATATTATCCAGGTGGTTTACAAGATAATGAAAGTATTTCTACTGAAAAAATCTTTAAAATAAACGTTATGCTTGAGTAAACAAATTCTGTTGTCCAGATTTCTATAATGAAACTTTTCCCTCTTAATAAAGCTGGTTAATAAAACACTATGATAATCTAACTCCTTGAGTGATAAACATCTGTTCAGAGAATTACCTTTAACTTCATTGCCACTGGATGAACTGATTGATGTATTCCTGGAATATAAAGGTGGTGCACATTGATGTATCTGCATTGATTATTTTTAAGTATGCTTCTTTCTCACGGAAATTCTTACAGTGAATGGGTGCAGCCAAATGCATGGTTTGAAAATATGGCCAAGCGGGGGAGGGGGGGCATACAAAATTGAGAGTGAAACATGTCAGTCTCGATATAACTAAACATGATCAGTTTATACAAGCTTGTCTAAGTTAAATTATCATCTTGTTTTTAATGACTTTTTTAACATACCTGATGATTAACTTTGGTGGATATTTTCACCAATAATATTTAACACAAATGTTACATATATACCTGACACTGATTTTCCCTGATTTATCTAATATTCCAATTTCAAGTGATGTATGTGGAAAAAAAAGAATGAGCTTTAATATGGCTAATTGAAATTTAGTAAACAATAGAAGTCTTGATTTTCTATTGTATAACTAAGTTTCTATTGATATGGGTAGCTTCTATGAACACCAAAATAACTCCTAATTCAGTTCATTGAAAGCAATAATCTAATTACTTTGCACAATATGATGGAGAGGCTACTAAACTAATAAAGAAATTTGCCACTGGTGTTTCTTTGTATTGAAAAAATGTAACGGAAAGACCAAATATTAAAAGAAGGGATAAAAGGATCCAGTGTTTCCCCATCTTATGTACAGTCAGATTTTAAAATATTGTTAGTACCAGGACAATGCTTTATTAGACCCTTTATGTCACAGATGGACTCTTGCCTACTATCATCAAGTATTTCCAGTCTACCTTGAAGGACATTGTACGTTGATTTTAAACTTTCTCAAACGAATTGCATTAGCTAGTTAATTTCTCTAATTTCACATAAACAATGCCAGCATATTCTGCGAAACATAATAACAACATTTAGACTGTATTCTCAAGTGGCCTTGACTGAGTCCCTTCTGAAGAAAAGTAGCCTTTATTGTTGCATTCATTTCTGTAGAAAACATACCAATTAGAAATGAAAATTGCATAGAAGTCCAAGCTACATTTCCTTAAAAAAAAAGTAAAATCACCAGATTTTTAAATGAGGCATTAAAAGCTGCAACTTTAAATCTTTAAAAAAATCCTCTTCAAAAGCTCACAATTATTTAGGTTTCAAGGACGGAAGCCTAAAATATGGCACTTGGAAGTCATACAATATAATGTATTTTCTGTTTATGGTAAAAAAAACTTCAATGAAATTTCAAATAAAAATGGTTTACAGATCTTGTTTCTCACTGGAGAAACTCCACAGTGGCATTATTATTTGGCATGACTTCTTTTTATTACAAAGATAATGTAATGTGTAATTTGC
>JANHGD010004280.1:61118-74880 GCA_027560375.1 Imantodes cenchoa | reverse complement strand
GGGTTGCCACAAAGAAGAGGGAGTCAAACTATTCTCCAAAGCACCTGAGGGTAGGACAAGAAGCAATGGATGGAAACAAGGAGAGAAGCAACTTAAAACTAAGGAGAAATTTCCTGACAGTTAGAACAATTAATCAGTGGAACAACTTCCTCTAGAAGTTGTGAATGCTCCAATACTGGAAGTTTTAAAGAAGATGTTGGATAACCATTTGTCTGAAGTGGTGTAGGGTTTCCTGTCTAAGCAGGGGGTTGGACTAGAAGATCTCCAAGACCTCCAAGGTTCCAACTCTGTTATTCTGTTTTCCCAAAGATCTATTCATTGTATTATTCAGGCAATACTTGAGATGGTGGAGATGCTGATTGGTGTGGATTTTGAATGTTACATACTGTATCTGAATGATATCTAGAGTAAATAAGGCAAAAAGGCAGGCAGGCAGGCAGGCAGGATTTGCTTAGCTAATATAAAATCTTGATGGGGTTTAACTCTAAACCACGGGTAGGCCGCCCAGACTCCCTGGGGAGTGGGCAGCATGCAAATTTGAAAAACAAACAAACAAACAAATAAATAAATAAGCAACTATGGCCCCTTTACAACCTGTAGATGTGAGCTAGGAATTCTGGGAATTAAAGTCCATAGGCTGTGAAGGGACCATAGTTGCCCACCTCTGCTCTAAACCATGGTAAAACAGTTTACCATGATTTATATTTGTTTACTATGTTTCATTTTGTAGGTTTCTTTCTGTTTTAATTTATTCTTTTTATTGTCTTTTTTGTATTACAATACAGTTTATCTTTCTAGTTTTATATCTGTGATTGAGCTGGTAAAAATTCATTTGATGAATTGAGTATGATTTTTTTTAATTGGACAAAAGGCCATCCAGTAATAATTTCTGCAATTGTTTTGATAGGCATAAGAATTTGACAGAGGCCACTGATTAAGCAGGAGGAGAGCTTTCCAGTGAGCAAATGTGTTTTTTATTCTACTGTCTAGAATATAATTTGCTAAATAACTTCCTGGACTTATTGGTGTCTGGAGCACCCTGTGTTTGAGAGGCTGATGGTAACCAGCCGAAATTCTTTTGCTGGACACATCTGTTAGAAGTCATATAAATTTCCTATGTTTAGAGTGTTTATTCCATTTTGAGATTGTTTTGTTTTGACTTGTTCATTTTCTCCTTCAGACTTCTTTTTTGGCATCCAACTGGAACCATGTGGATGATGTAGATAGCCAGCTATGTAATTTTTTGTTTTTGTTTTTTGGGGACAGCAAGTTGGTCAACAGAGCTCAGATAGAATATTCAGTGTCTGAGCACAAATACAAATGTATTCTGAATAGAGGGTCAGCTTTGAAGTCTCAATAAGTACTTTGCCAACCCAAATCAATTTTTTTTAACCTTATAAGTTGTCCAGGGATACTCGTGGTGAAATGGGAAGCAAACTAATGTATTAAATAAAATAATAAATTAATCCAGGATAGCAGTGGGCTAACAACAGTAATAACAACACCCGGTTAGATCTCACATAGTCGGATTGCTCCGGGCCATGTCTGCCAAACAATGTTGGCTGGTGGGCCCGCGAGCCAGATCCTTCTCTATTGCTGCTCCGGCTCTCTGGAACCAACTGCCCCCAGAGGTCCGCATCACTCCCACCCTGCAGCCTTCAGGAAGGCAGTTAAAACTTGGCTTTGCCGTCAGGCCTGGGGCCAATAATATCAGATGGTCTGGCCTCATATATTTGATATGTGTGTGTGAACTCTTTTCTTCTTCTTGTTTAACAAAACTCTGATTGTGTATGGTACTTTTATGTTTGTTAGCCACCCAGAGTCCCCTGGGAATGGGCGGCATATAAATCCATTAAAATAAATAAATAAATAAGAAAACAAATGGGATGGCTAGGATAGTAGTGGATTAACAGCAGTAAGAATAAGGAAGAAAATAGGAATGGCTAAGCACTGCTGTAAAAATTTAAATGGAGCACAACAAAAATACTGAGAATTAGAAGAATTTCTGATATGTTTATCAGGGTTTTCTTTTAGACAAACGAAAGCTGCTTGCTGATTTATTCCATTGCATGAAGATTTCAAAAAGTAACTTCATGTACTTCTAAATGTTTATCTATATTAGAAGCTGATCTTAATTGAATATACTTTTTGTGGCCAGAAAGGAATATCGCCAGAAGGGATATTTCTTCTATAATCCTCAGAAGAAATATAGAAGGAAAATCTCTAAATATATTGTACTTTTAAAAAAGAAAAACAATATAGAGAGTGAGCTGCAACAATATATAAATATCAGAATTATTCATACATTTGATTTTCATAGTCCTTTTTTAATATTTACTTTACTTTCTCCTCTAATGGAGTACTTTCTATTTTCCATTATTAAGGTTATACATGCAATATGCCTGATGACCTGAATGTTTAATTAGTGTTTTTTGAATTTTTATGTGTATTGGGTTATATCAGTGCTGTATATTTAGCCCATGTTTTGGTGGGGTTTAATGTTAGGATGAGAGTACAGTTTTTTCACATGCAAATAATTCCCATTTCTATTGGTAAAACCAATTAAAAGTTTAGAAAACAGGCTGAAATTTTACCACCAATATTTCTCTCTTGTATTGCCAAGTTTCAGTGGTGTTTCCTTGGGGAGCAGAGGGACAGAAATAAATAGCTTATGTGGGTTGTGTGCAGTCTGTGATTGCCTTTTCTTTGTTTAGATCTGAGTGAGGTGCATCACATTTGTTTACCAAATACATTTTCTGTAACCTTGCTTGCCAATTATAATCAAGTTCCAGTCTTTGATTTAACTGGATAACTAAGTATAACTAAGCATGATACAGATCCATGAATTTCAAACAAGATCTGAAAATTATACCCTTTAAAATAGCTTTCCTCAATTGGTTTGTTAGATTAAATCCTCATAGTCAATTGAACATATCTGGAAGATTGTGGTTTGGGAAAAACTGATCTTTAAGAACTGGAAATATTTTACACACCTATCTGAACAACCAAATTCTATATGACATAGACTATTAAAAAAAGTTGATAGATGGATCCAGCAGGCCTACTCAATTTAGAATAATTCTTGTGTCACACATGCATACAGCCTAATTTACTTCAAATAAGTGTTACGGAATCTTGACCTCAAAACCAGCAGAGTTGGTCTAAATAGAGTTGAGAATATGGCATAATAGTTAGTAATGTACCTATGAGACTAAACTGTGAGCTAGGAAGCTCCTGATTTAAATCTGTGTTTCACATTTGATACCAATTCAGCAAATGATTTGAAGAAAGCTAGTCTCTCTAAACTTCCATCTTTTATTGCGCACTTATGTGAATGCTTCCTATTGATGCTGATGTTCCTTCGCCTTACTACTACTACTAATAGTACTTTATTAAATCTGCAAAAGTGGTTATATTTTCCCTACCCAGCCACTACCTCATTTCTGGTGTAGTACGCAACTTCTGCTAGTGTGGGTGTATCAAAACATATATGAAAACATTTTGCTGATGGTATGTGTTTCACAATTCTGGACTAATTTTTTGTCTTTTTTTTCTAGGAAGTCGTCGGTAAATCATATTAATCTAATATACTTCCTTAGTCTGGTTTGCACTGCAAATAAGGAAGTTAGACAAATACATTGCAAAATAAGAAATATATTTTTATATTTTCTCTATTTTTTATTCTGTGTTTCTTATAAATATAATTATTTGAGTAATTTGCTGGCCAAATTGGTTATTTGAAATATATTACCTGCATGTTTTCATATATGTTAGAAACATAAAATTGGATTACTTAGCTCTGATATTTCCCTCCCTTATAATTTGGAATATTGCAAAGCAGTATATGCAAGACTGTCTTTCAAAATATTCTGGAGACTTCTCTTAGTTTAAAACAAGTTGGCTGAACTCTTAACCTGAGATGGCAAATGAAAATGTAATGTAACAATGGTTTTCTGCTTGCAACGCCTGCCAATCCATTTTTCTAATCAATATGCTGGTCCTAATTTTTACAACTCTAAATGTCTTGGTAATAGTTTATCTCGAAGCCAGTACTGTAATGGTATATGGAAAAGATTTTGGGAGACAGGAGGAAGAGCTACAAATTTTGTGTTTGTGTGTGTGTGAGCGCGCGCATTAAGAATTCAGATTATAACAGTAAAATCTAATGCAAACTAAAATTTAAGAGAATAGAAAAAAAGAGTAAAAAGTGCAAGAAAAAGGAAAGAAAATAGTAAGAATATAATAAAAAAGAGAAAAAGAAATACATAAAGAAGTGACTTGTAACCTTCATCACAAGTACTAACAAATTTAGCAACTGTTCAGCCCCTCCAAAGTTACAAACAATTTATTACTTCATCCCTTATCCCATCTTTTATTTATAGGCAAATCCATAAAATGTCCCCTTTTCAGTCTTACTGTCAACAAGAAGTCCATAAAATATTGCCAAAAGTAAAAACATGCCTTGTTTTAACCTTGATCAGATAATTTTAATTCATTCAAATATTTCATTTCTCTTCATTTCTTCTTTATCCTATTGCATAGATTTCTTCAGAACTTTTAACACATCGGTCCCCAACCTTTGTGGCTTGGGGGCCGGGCTTGGGGTGGTGGAGAGGAGAATTGGGCTGTGTGAGCGGCAGACTGGTGCGGACATGCAGCCTTGCATGAGTGGCGGACCAGCACACATGTGCGCAGCTTAACTTGAGCGAGTGGCGGGCTGGCACGCATACATGTGAGTGCCCATGGGCCCACCGCTCACACAAGTTGAACTGCATGCGTGTGCATACTGGACAGCCAATTGCGTGGCCCAATTCTGAATTGGCCTCGGCCCAATAGTGGGCTGTGGCTCAGGGGTTGGGGACCCCTCCTTTAACAAGCCTCCATGTACTGTAAACTTTTTACTGTAAAAGTTGCTATATTCCAAATTTATCTGGACCCTTAATCTGTTTATACTTTTTACAATTTCTTATTTAGCTTTTTGCTTTACTTCAAATGCAAGCTTACAATTAAACTTTTCTTTCATTTAGGACAGAAGGCAAACTTACCTGGTGTTTCCAAACTTGTTATTCTGAAAGCCTCTTAATAGCTTAGAAGTTGTTCATAAGCAATCAAAAGTATTTAGAAAATGAGTTTAATGAACTTAGTGTCCTTTAAAAGGTGCTGGCAATGCAAGGCAAAATGGCTATTCCTGTTGTCTGCCAGAAAATGTGTAGGAGACTGTGAACTCTTGTGGGGATCAGCTGTCAGGAACATACGTTAGCAATCTCATGTCCTCTCCTTATCCAGAAAGATTTCAAGGAAACAGGCCTATTTAGTAGTTCCTTGATCTTTGCTGCAGTCATTGGCTCCACTTTTGCAGAGATGTCTTCAGTCCACTATCCCTTCCCCCAGATTAAACAGTAGTCAAATAAAAGGCAGCTAAGTCCACAGAAAAAAAATGAGAGAATGGCAAATGTCTCAAAAGGGACTCCCTCTAGTTCAGGGGTCATAAACCTGTGGCTCTGGAGCTGCAGGTGGCTCTTTCATCCCTCTGCTGCGGCTCCCTGTCGCTCAAAATATATGTCACAACCGCCAATGTGTGATACCTGCTGGCACGCGATTTATTGAGCTTTTCAACCCCTGGTAGACCAACCATGGATAAATCCAAGAAAAGAAAAGTTTCAGAAGAAAACAGAATCTTTAATTCAATTACATATGCTAGTTCTGTGGCCACTCAGGCAATAGTCAGGCACAGGAAGGTTTTTGTGGCTCCCTGTGTTTTCTTTTCTGTGGGAAACGGGTCCAAGTGGCTCTTTGAGTGTTTAAGGTTGCCAATCCCTGCTCTAGTTTCTTGGGTTGTAAAGGGGAGGAAGGGAAGATGTACTTTCGCTGTGTTTCCTGTCTGGTCTATCTCATAATAGTCTGACAAGTATCCGTCTACCTGCATCTTATGGAAATTGTTGAAGACCCTTTGCCAAATATATACTGTAGCAAATTGGTGTCTAAAAGAAGGCTTAAATAAAGGAGGATATTTGTAGCTCAGGGTTGACATGGGAGGTCCTTGGTGCTTCCTGAATTTGGTTGTTTTCTTCCAGATATTTCATTACCCAGACATGGATCAATGAGCATCAGTGTTCCCCCCTCCCCATTGGTGGCATTTTTCTCCTTTTTGTACACCCCAGTTTATCTGTTATTTCTGGGAGGTGATAAGTAAAGCCCCTTCTACTCTTAGGTTATTTTAATGTTTTTATATCTTTACCCTGTTTTATTTTACAACTGGTTTTACTTTGCCTTTATGTATTATTGCGCACTTCCTAGTGGCTTTTATAGGTTTTTGTTTTTTTAATATCTGTGTATGTAGATTAGCGAATTCTGGTTACTGAATAGTTGAAAAGTGTATCAAATAAAACGAATCTTAGCGAATACCTTGAACGGAGGGCATTAGGATAGAGAAAGTTACGTTACTTTTTATAATTTGACTTTTTTTGGAGAGATATTGAAAAAGGAACACGAACAACAGATTTAGTCAAATAATTTCTAAGCAGCAGTTACTGTGAAAGGTGGATTTGATTAACATTGAGACTCCAGAATTCTGATAATATGTTCTGTAATGAGATAGAATCCTGAAATAGTCCTTTTGTATTCTAGGGCTCCAACCTGACAGACATTTCGACCCAGCTTCTGCTTCAAGGAAACTTACTAAAAATCTCAGCTGGAAACATCCAGGAGAGAACATTTTTTCTTTTTGATAACTTGCTCGTTTATTGCAAGCGGAAATCCAGGTGAGTGCACTGTCTATGAACGTTGCTCAGTTTTCTTAATAATAAATACATGGAAATAAGTGTTTTATGTTGTTTCTGGATTAAGGAAAAGGGAGCATCTTCTTTTTTTCTAATTCTTATGAAGACTCATCTTACATTTTGAGCTTTAGGGTTCTAGAGCAAGGTTCTCCAACCTTGGCAACTTTAAGCCTGGAGGACTTCCAGCCTTAAAGTTGCCAAGGTTGGAGACCTCTGCTCTAGAGGTATAATTTTAGCAAAGACATGGGCAATCTTACCTTGGCCTGGGACTCTAATTTTTGGGGAGAGGGGGCAAAAGCCACCGGGATGAAGCTGAGACCAAGTTTTTATATGCAAAGTGAAGGAGTGTAGGAGTCATTTGTTCTGTTGTTGTTTTAAAATAAGCTTTTATTTACTAAGAAGGATTCTGGGGGGTCCTTGGTGTTCTCTGAGCTTGATGGTTTTCTTGGAGACGTTTCATTATCACTAGGTATAGCATCATCAGTATTAAAAGAAGTGGGATTGTTTTGTTTTATATACTATTGGCTTGCCCTGTCAGTGTTGGTGGGAGTGTTCTTGGTGTTTCTTTGATTAGGTTGTTGCTTGCTGTTAGTTTGTTACTCTGTGTTGGTAGTTCTTTGATTGGGTTATTGTTTATTTAAGAAGGATTCCTGTTTCTTTTTATAACTATGCTAAGCATATTCCAATAATATCTCAATAATTGTTGTGGCCTGCCAGCGGCCTGTGCAGCTGATAGCGGATCCCGTTCGAGAGGAGACTGACTTGGTGATGCGCCAGTGGTCTGTGCAGCTGGCACCCGAGTCGGACAGTGAGGAGGATGGCGAGGACTTGGTGCCAGAGGTTCAGCCAGGGTCTTTGGAACCTCCAGCACCTCATAGCAGTGATGAGGAAGAAGAGGCATCTCCTCTTCTTGATTCAAGAGCCTGCAGAGCTGCCAAGAGACAGGAATGGTTACTCCAGAGGCGGTCTCCTCAGGAGTAAGACTGGGGGCTAATTGGCCACTCCCCTAGTCTACTTAAGAACAGAAGAGGTGGTTGAAAGGCTGCAGGAAACAACAGTTTAGACTTGGGTATCTGTCATGATTGTCTCATGAAAATATCTACTCTGTTTTTCTGCCTTGGATTGCTTATCAAGGAAGATTCCTGGGCATTTTGCCAAGTCTTTGGAAACTATGTGAGATACCAAGAACTAATTGCATTGTTTTGAGTTAAGACTGTCTGAACTTAACGCCAGCTGCTAATGAAGATTAATTAGCAGCTGACTTTTTGCAAGAAAGGATTGCTTTTTTATTTGTGTGTGTGTCTCCACTGCTAAGCCAGTTATTAGCAGTGGTTCATTGATTAAATTAAGTTCGTTCAAACTGTGTTTTGATACATTCGTAACTGGGGCAAAACAGCATCTTCCTTTCCATTGTATTTACAGGTAGTCCTCGACTTACAACAGTTCACTTAGTGACCATTCAAACTTACAACAACACTGAAACAAGTGACTGATGACTGATTCATACCTACAACCTGTGTAGCATCCGGATACTCACGTGATCAAAATTCATATGCTCGGCCACTGGTTCATACTTATGACCATGGCAGCCTCCCAAGGTCATGTGATCCCCTTTTACGTCCTTCAGACAAGGAAAGTCAGTGGGGAAGCCAGATTCACTTAACGGCCGGGTTACTGCCTTAACAATTTTAGTGATTCATTTAACAGCTGTGGCAAGAAAGGCTGTAAAATGGGGGGCAAAACTCAGTTAACAAATGTCTCATTTAACAACAGAAATGTTGGGCTCAATTGTGGTCATAAGTCGAGGACTACCTGTATTACATTTTTACGCTGCCCATCTCTTCTAGGCAAAAGGAAGTTAGCTTCCTTTCCTGGAAAATGTCCCACTCCCTGGATGACAGAAAGTTAATCTGCTTTCTGGGAGAAGTTAAAATTATGCTTTGCGAGCCCTCCAGAGAGAGGAGGGTCCCATTTGAGCCCCACAATGTACAATCCTTCTTTAACCCAAAGGGTTTTTTTTTTAAAGACAGCTGGACTTTCTTATGTTTTTTCCCTCTTGAAAACATTTCACTTCTCATCCAAGAAGCTTTTTCAGTTCTGACGGAACTTCAGTCAGAACTGAAGAAGCTTCAATGGATGAGAATCGAAACGTTTTCAAAGGGGGGAAAAAACCCCAAGAAAACCCAGCTGCCTTTTGGAAAAAAAAAAAGCGCCTGGAGGACAACTATGACCTGGATGGTTGAAAATCTCCATAGACAATCCTTCTTAAATTAGGCTCCAGGTTTACTTCCCTTCAACACGCCTCTTCCTATTTCCCAAGAGCCAAGCAAAATCTCCAGGCTGCAGTCCTGAGAAAACGCAGCAGATGTCAGTAAAAGCCAGCAATTGGCAGACACACATACACACACCCCTCCCATACACACACTTCTAATCTTTTCCCTGTTGCAACCGAACAGCTATTTTTCCCTTGGCGTGCTCAAAGGAGCTTCTTTTCAGATCCAGGCTGCCAATGCCTTCTCCATCCAGCCTTTTATCTGCAGAAAGAGTTCCCATGACCCGTAATACGATAAAACTCTCTGCCTTTAATAGTATGTGTCTACTACAAATCCCTGTGGAAACTCCTCCTTTGAGCAAAAGACCCCAGTTCCCCCCTTGCTCTTCCTGAGGTTGCTCCCCCCCTTTCATCCATGGTCTTGTTGGACAGAGAGCCAGCAAGCCGAAGTAGTAGCATGTGAATTTGTAGCTTTGGCTGAAGAAGAGCCTTCATTGCCCCCCAGATGCTTGCATAGAAGATAGAGAATGTGAGTGGACGAGGCAATCCATGCCTTCTTACTCTTCTAAGCACTATGAAGCGGTATATAAGTCTAAGTGCTATTGCTATTCTGCCCTTAAATCTCTCATGGCTGTGTTTTTTGGTTCCTGTACCTAGTGGGAAGGCAGCGCAGGCAGTCCTTGACTTATGACCAAAATTGGGACCAGAATTTCCACTCCTAAGCAAGGTGGTTATTAAGCAAACCATGCCCATTTTTTTTGCCATGGTTGTTAAGAGAATCGCTGCAGTTAACTGAATCTCCTGGTCATTAAACCAATCTGGATTTCCCAATTGACTTCGCTTGTTGGAAGCCAGATCAGAAGGTCACAAATGGGGAATCGCACAATCCTGGGACATTATAACCTTCATAGATACATGCCAGTGGCCAAGCACCTGAATTTTGATCAAATGACTGTGGGGATGCTGTGATGGTTGTAAGTATGAGGACTGGTCATAAGTCACTAGTTTTTTGTTTTGTTTTTTAATTTTTTCACCAAGCTTACACAAACATCCATAAATATACCATATTATTAAAATGTCCATAATGATATATTTCTATCCAAAATATCATAAACATATATCCTCAGTTTGCTCCTTTTATCTCCTGTCTTTCTTTCTGTATTTCATACTACTCCCCTCCCTTTATCTCTCTCTCTTCCCTCTCCCTTCTTCCTCCCTCTCTCCCTCTTTCCTGCTTCCCTCCTCTCCCTCTCCCCTTCCTTTCTATTTCCTCTTCCTCCCTCTTATCCTTCCCTGAGTACATCTCATCATAATCCCTTTCATGGTTAGCAGACTAGGAATTCAAAACCCTTGACTACATTCCAACGTCGGAGCTATTTCTTAGACTTATATCTTTTCCTTTATCTATATTTATATATTTAATATCTTCCACCAGGTATATCTACTATTGTTCTAACGCTGCCTCCATAAGTCACTAGTTTTCAGTGCCTCTGAAACTTTGAATGGTTGCATGTTGAGGGTTACCTGAACTAGTGGAGACAAACTCTCTTTATGCCTTTATGTCTCTTGCTTCTTCTGTTCCACTCTAGGTAATATTAAAGGACTGCAAGGGCAGCATTTTAGATGCAGAGTTCGGTGAGAGATAATATAACCTCCAGGAGAATCTCATGAACAACAGAGGACTTCCCACATGGACCTGCATCTGGAGTGCTGCTCTTGCAGAGATAGAGGAAGGGGAAGGCAGACACAGAGCCAATGCTCTCATTATCCCAATTTTGCCTGCAGATAAGT
The DNA here is from genome assembly GCA_027560375.1 of Imantodes cenchoa. Taxonomy (NCBI): domain Eukaryota; kingdom Metazoa; phylum Chordata; class Lepidosauria; order Squamata; family Dipsadidae; genus Imantodes; species Imantodes cenchoa. Next base: position 64,038 of record JANHGD010004280.1, on the reverse strand, counting down.
GCAGAAAAAGGAAGGAAGGGATGAATGAGGAAGGGGGAAGCCATACTGCTTCCGTAGCAACTGTTCGGCAATTGGTATAAATTTTCAAGGCCAGCAGGGAAATTGACTTTCATGTTTTGTTTCTTTTGGACTTGTTCTTCCAGTTTGAAAGCCATAACCTCTTCTCCAATCCCAGGAGCCTGAAGGATTCCTTTCCCCCAACAGTTTATAACAGCACTAAGTCTACAGTTGAGTTATCCACACGGATTTCCATGCATTCTTTCCCTCTGTCAATATTTTTACAGCTGGGGAAAAAAAACCTCCAAGAAAATCAATTGTAAGAGAATTGTAAGAGAATTGTTTGCACCTTATGTGTAGGTTTTGTATATTTTTAGAAACACGCTGCATCCGTGCTTTTATACAGAAGTACGATAACGTATCATTTCAGCTCAACTACCCCTTAATATATGTAATCTTCATGATACATCTTTCTCAAACAGCTTCTTTGTGTGAAGGAGAACGCCAAGAAAAAGGGTGTTTCATTGGCCGGTGCAATTTTGCTCCCATTGAAATCGGGTGGCAGGTATGTTTACATCCTTCCTGCTTCTTGCAAAATTGGTCCTGCCTTCATTTATCTTCCCTCCCCTCAAGTTTTGACTTTGGTCACTCACCTTTTCGGCTGGAGGTCCTTGAGGTCCAGGAGATCCTGCTTTTCCTGGAAAACCTGGAGGACCCTTAAAAAAAGACACCAGAACTAACTCCAGAACACTAAATATGCTACATTAGTAAGAAAAGATCTATTCAGTCTAAGTGTGGAATCTTGTGGTAGGACAAACAGGGATTCTACAATATGTCTAAATTACCTGAATTGGGCTCCTATACCAGGGGTCGGCAACCTTAAACACTCAAAGAGCCACAAAGGTCCTAACCAGAAGCCCCACATTCAATTCTGGGGCTGACCAGAAGTCCGGTTCCCCCACCATTGGGTCTCCTGCTAGCATGGCGTCCTTTTTCCTCTACCGGTCCTAACTGAAAACACTATCAATTGTGGAGTTGATCCAAAAACCTGCTCCTTGCCATAGAGTCTCCTTCTGGCCTGTCCTCCCCCCCTCCCCAAACTGGAAGTTCCTCTCAAAATTGTGGTGCCGACCGGTGACAGGGAGCCGCAGCAGAGGGATGAAAGAGCCACACGTGGCTCCAGAGTCGCAGGTTGCTGACCCCTGCACTATACATTTCTATAGCCTATCATAGAGAGGGGACAGAAGCTCTGCAAAAACCAAAACTCCCCACTAATTTTACTTATTATCTAACTTTGGAGCGTCTGAGATTTCAGCTGGCTCAGGTGCTTCATGGTGTAATGAGATTTTGATGTGAGGCTATGCACTGTGGTGAAATGGATGCTCATGCTGATCTCTGAATGGAAGTTGAGTTGATGTTTTGTCCTACTGGGCCAAGGGGAGTCCTCGGCTGAGATTTTTCACCCCAAGTAGCAGTCAGGAAGTGGGAAAACTGGGCAGAAAGTTGTGTGGTTCTGTGAAGATCTGATGAACTCTTCACAGGTGGTGTCTTTGGCTAGCTTTAGGCAGAATTTTTCATGCTGATATTCTCCAGCTATGCTGGATTACCAATTTCCATCCTGTCTGGTCCAAACCGTATCTGGATGGCATCAGATTGGGGACAGGTGATTGGAAGCTTGTGGAAAGTTAGCTTTTTAGTCGATCTTTTCCATTTCTGTACTGCCAAAGAAAGGACGGGACATTTCTTTTTTGAGCTTAGTTGTTTTCTTGAAGATGATGCATTACCCACAGAATAACAAAATAACAGAGTTGGAAGAGACCTTTGAGGTCTTCTAGCCTAACCCCCTGCTTGAGCAGAAAACCCTTTATCATTTCAGACAAATGATTCTTAAAAACCTCCAGTATTGGAACACACACAACTTCTGAAGGCAAGTCTTTCCAGTGATTAATTGTTCCAATTGTCAGTGTTCTGATGATGTTACCTAGTTGGGTCATGCAAGAAAATAGCTAAGCTCAGAGAGTACCAAGGAGCCCAAAGTTCAACTCTGTGCTATAAATAGTCTCCTCTATTAGTATAAATGTTTTTCTCACACTAGTATTGCTTTTCTTCTTAAACAGATCTCTCTCGGGGATCTTATCCCTAAAATAATGTCATTGGGATCTATTGGAAGAGACTCTGTGACTCTTTATTTATGGCCATAAACTGTTTCAACTCTCAGACATTTTACAAGTGTGATTGTCTAAGGAGACCTGACGCTCCAGAATAAAATACTTTCGGATGTATCAAACTTACCGGTGCCCCTGGAAAACCAGGCTGGCCTTGAAAACCCTATGAATAAAATAAATGTAGATTAATACCCAGCAATGCTCAAGTTAAATAGGCAAAATAGCCCCCCCCCCCCATGCAAACTGTGCTAATCTGAAAAAGGTAAGGCGAGTAAAAGCAGATTAGCATTTTGGATGGGAGACCACAGAGAAATCTCAGGGCAGATGACTAAACTAGGAAGAGGAAAAAAGCTCCCAGAAGGAGGCAAGGACAAAAGGCTACTGTATTGGATTCCTGTATTATTCACTCAGGTGGCATCAAGCTCTTAAAGGATTTCCTTGCTTCCCCTTTCCCTCCCTTCCTCTCCTCTCTCCTCCATAACGGAAAACTTTTGGATGTTGCTCGTTGGCACTTAGGACAAGGAATTTGAAGTTACAAAAACCTGTGGAGTTTTTGAGATTCAGCAGAACTAAGCTGGTCAGTTCTTGGATGGATAAGTTTAAGCATCTAAGCTGCCAAACTGGAAAGATGGAAATGTGAGAGGCACGTGAGGGAAAGAGGATCTCCTGTGCCCCAGTGGCACATTTTTAAAAATCAGGTTTCCCCATCTTTTGATGAAAATTAAGAGCCATGCGATGGTCGAATGGAGAGATCCCTG
>JANHGD010004280.1:39425-50201 GCA_027560375.1 Imantodes cenchoa | reverse complement strand
CAGAGATGTGGAGAGGGGGGATCTGCTGCTTGGGTAACAGCCTATCCTCCATACTAACCTACCCAGGCTTCGTGCTCTGAAGAGTCCAGAGCATGATACCATAGTCTTTCGAGACCGAAGGATGCCAATGCAAATTAGGAGAGAAAGCTAGAGGCCCATACACAGATGTCACTATTCAAAGATCACGCATGCACAAGCTCAGGAAATGCTCATAGAATGCTGCCTTCTTGGCCTGTTCAAACATATTAGGAAGGCTCTTTGAAGTAGACCAGGTGAACAGAAAATGATTGGCTAAGAGTCTCTCTGGAGATTTTGTGAAGGGGGAAGGAATTTGAACATCAGCATCCTAACCTAAACCAGGTGGCTTTCATGTGAATATTACCTGGTAGAGAGAAAAAATGCCTGAGGTCATTTCACATCTTGCACATTTATTTTTTGCCTAAAGGAAATAGGAAACTAGTTTCATTCGTTAAGCGACTTCTCTTTTTCTTTCTAGTGAGTTCGTTTCTTGGTTGAAAGAAATTGGGGAGATAAGCAAACCAGAAGAAGGGGTCAATCTGGGGCAAGCTCTACTGGAGAACGGCATCATCCATCATGGTGAGTATTTTGTATTTTAGCATAAAATTCCATCAGATGTAACGATCTTAAATTAAATTAAAAGAAGCATAAAAGAAGCCAACTATGTACTAAAGCTAATCTTTCAATCAGAACTTTGGGAGGTTCCCTAATTGGAGGAGCTTATTTTAATATTTTTATAGGTTGCTTTTCATATACTAGAGTCTCCAGAAATAATATAATACTATGAATTAGTGGCCAACATAAATACGTATATATTTGAAAGAGTCCCTAAAACAAACCAGGGCCAGCTATGTCATAAAAAGGTTGAGGTAAAAGTTTCCCCTGTCCAGTCGTGTCCGATTCTTGGGGGCGGTGCTCATCTCTATTTGTTAGCTGAGGGAGCCAGCATTGTCCAAAGACATTTCTGTGGTCATGTGGGCAGCATGACTATATGCCGAAACGCATGGACTGCTGTTACCTTCCCACCAAAGTGGTACCTATTTATTTATTTGCATTTGCATGCTTTTGAACTGCTTGTTGGGCAGGAGCTGAGGCAAGTAATTGGAGTTCACCCTGTTGCGCAGATCTCAGATCTTGAACCTGGGCTGTCAATGACAAGCTCAGCGTCTTTAACCGCTGAGCCATTGCGCCCCTAAATTTGCAATGATGAAGTAAATTCCAGTGAGGAAAGCTATCATATTACAAGACCCATCTCTATGTTTCTAAACTGGAAACCAAGATAAAGAGAGAGGGAAGTTTACACTTTTGCAATTGATGGTATTGGTTGAAGTATCGGTACCAACCCTGATGAGAGTGGTTCTGTGAGGGAGATGGCCAGTGTCTAATATGATAAATAAGCAAGCAAGTAAATAAATAAATGAATGAAATATTATTTTTAATAGTTTTCTGTAATTTAAAGAAAACTGTAATTTAGCATAAACTTTCAGGCTAAACCTCTCTATTAGATTGCAAAATAGAATAATGCCTTTGGCATTGTAGTTCTTCATGCATATTCTTCAGTAGTAAATTCCATTGTGTCTCATGGAGTTTATCACAAAAATAAGAACAAAAAATGCAGACTAAATACGTATGTATATCTAATTTGAAGAAATGCAATAGAAGTTACTTCCAGGTAAGCAATTGTGATAATCTCTTCAAGTCTAGTTTCTGCGATATTGAATCAAACATTTACTTCCCAAGTACAGGGCTTGTCCACCGTTAACCTTTAACCAGTGGACAAGCATGTGGCAAATTGAAGGACAACAGTATTTGTGCTTCTAACAAAATGCTAATAATTGTGTTGAAATTTAACATCCAAGATGACTTCAGTCTAATTTTAGTATTACCCAAAACTTATGTGGATCAATCAAAGTCTTTTTTGCAATTACTCTCAGATTTTGACATGGGGATCTCAAAATAAACTAAAAAAATCTGTCTCACTGATCTCTTCATACATTATGTTTTTGTACAGAGTGGTAAAATTTTATGGCAAAGCTAAAATAATAGTATATACCTAAGGCTTCGGACCCTACCAGTTTTTTTCCCTATGTTTCTTGTGTTGATGAACCTTTGTAATAAATTGTTCACATCTTGTGGGTTGCACATTTTTAGATCTAAGAAGCAGATGTTTACATACATATCAAGATGTGTCATTGAGCAAATGAATATGTTGAACAGATGCATTTGTTCACAGAGCCATAATTTGTTTTTCCTCTCAGAATGCCCATGGGTAGCGTAATCAAAATCTGTTTCTAGTATGTGAAATAACTCTCCAGCGGTTTGCTGGATGGGCAGGATATTCTCCTTCAACAATGAGACCCAGAACTTGTTTTTCTCCTGCTGCTTCCTAATAACAATATCAGTTTCTTATTTAAGCCGTAAGGCTTCCTGCTGTATCCTTCAGGTGTTAAAAGCTGGAAAATTAACTTCAAAGTAATGAGGCGTTTTCTTCCTAAGGAATTTGAATTGTCTTAATTGCTAGGCAAACTCTCTGAAACAAATTTTCTACATGGGGAAGTTCTATTAAATTTGATTGCCATTTTTAATAATCCCTTTGTATGATTATTTGTATGACACCAGAAATATTTTTTTCTAACAGTGTTAGGACAATAGTAGAATATACTTTCATAAATTCAAATCCTGAGAAGATCCATTTGTTTAGTCCTGGAACAGACAGCATCAGTTCTTGAGTGTTCAGTGCACTCAATTTTTAAGCATGATCTGATGAAATATTGAGCACAGAAAATAATTAGAATCCAGCCTTTCTTTTAGGCAATGTAATAGGAAAAAAAGACTTGTTAGAGCTGTAGTTATGTAATTACATAAAGATATACTACTGAATAATTTCATTCTGCTACAGCAGACGCTTGGCATGATAATATTAACAAAGTTGTTGCTTCTTTGATGCAATACATCTTCATATTATATGCAATTGTCATAATAATGAAGAACTATTTAACTGATGATCTCTGTCAGATTCCTCTGTCATGGAAAGGCACCTCTCAAGCTAATTCAATGCCCTTTTAAAGAGTCTGAAAGATACTGCAATATCATGAGAAGCTATTACTTGTCAGTGTAGGCTGGTATTGTTGATAGGAGCTCTCCAGGGTCCCCAGCAATGAAAAATCGAGTGTCTTCTGCAGCAAACAGCAGTGAAGCAAAATCTCAATATATACAACTGCCATTACACCATGAGCATAACTTATAACTTTTGCATGATTACATTATCATATGAATATTGTCATTTGCCCCTGTGTGCCCTCTGTTATAGATTTCCACGGCAAAGTCTTCTTCATACTTTATACCTCTGATCGTTTTCCAAGTGAAAATTGCAGTTTGGATCTGAATCCTTTCACACATAAACCGTGTGCTTTAGCACTAAGCTGTGATACTATTGCTATTAGTTATTGGATTATAGCCAGTAATGGCTTTACCTTAATGCAAAAGTACATTGTCTGATCCCCCAGGGCAATCTAGTGTCAAGCTCACTAAGTAGATCAGAACAGGAAATCAACTCCTCCTAAAGGCTAAAACTGCTTTTATTGAGATTAGCTAGAACAAAACGTGGCAGGTCTGGCAATGCTGTATCTCCTCCTCCTCCTTATACTTCAGTGAATTAGGGAGGCATCTGCCATTGTAATCTAGGTTATCTTGATCTGGATTTTAAAAACACCCCAGCCCTTTTTGCCTAAGTAATGATTCCCACATATTTTCATCAACGTCAACCTCCTTACTTTCTACATTTAGAAAACATTGGCTGTGGTCTCCAGTTGGATGTTTGTATTGTTTCTAAATTGTAACATGTAATATGAGAGAAATCTAAGGGACTGGTTTGGACAAAACTCAGTAGCACTTTTTCGTGCAGCTCTTGATAAAAATAGGATCACCAACATGATCGCCAACGTCCGATGACGGATCTGGCACAAGAAGAAGAATATGAGAGAAAAAACAGAAAAGTAAATTGTTAAATACATGAATGGAGAGCAATTTTGTTATTATTTTAAATACAAATGACTATTAATATCAGTTTTATCTTGGCTACAGAAAATTTTGCAAATATACTTCGTACTATTCCTCAAGGATGTGAACAGTTATAATGGGTATAGATGCAATGATCTGTGCAAGCAGAAATACATTTTACTAAGAAAGAACTACCATTTAATACAACCTTTTGTGTTTATGCATAGGTGGTCATTTCATGATCACCCATTCATCATCGTTCCACCAAACCTGTGATGTCACTGAATGAGTGGTAGTTATGACCAGTCCTGTAAGTTCTAGCCAGCACAGTTCCCCCACAGTCATGTGATTATGATCCAGGCACTTTACAACTAGCCTGGATTTCTGACTGCTGCTGTGTCCCATAGTTACATAATCATGATTTGTGATCTTTCTTGTTAGCGCCCCACAAGCAAAGTCAATGGGGAAACTGGCAGGAAGTCAAAAATTGCAATCTGTGAGATCCTTGCTTAATTACTCATGCAGTCCTCACTTAACAATGGTAAACAGGGACTTCAGGTACTGCCACTGCTAAGCAGGGTGGTTATGTAGTGTTGCACATTATGACTGCATCACTTAGTGAAGGAAATTCCAGTCCCTATTACCATTGTTAATTGAGAATTCTTGTATTATTTTATAGTAATCGAATCTTGTTCTACAAATCATGGGTTTGGAGGACTTCATGCTAGAGAATGGAAAACAATAGTTGTTTATTACTCTTGATGGTTCAGTTTCAGATAAGCACCACTTCAAAAACGAACAGGTGATGTACAGATTTCGTTATGATGATGGGACATATAAGCCACGGAGTGAATTAGAAGACATCATGTCTAAGGTATTTATGGTTTTGCTGCTAAATCTGTGGAAAAAGTATGTGTTTGCTTAATAATATATTTCAGCTGTTTAGAACTTAATTTACATTGTTGATAACATTTTCTTTGTCTATTGTATTGTAAAGAATCATTTTCCTTATTCCCCACACCAACACTTTCAAGCTGCGTTTTCTGTAGAAATATGGGATATATAAGATATTATGGCTGATTGCACATTCAGATTGTTTCAACTGGATTTAGCAATTTTATTCACTATTGTGTCCTTCCCCATGACCTGTGATATGCAGAAGTTATTTGATGGTGTTAAAGATGTTTTGCAATTGACTGATGCCGATTTTATCAATGTGGAGGATGTTCAAGTGTTGTTCCAGATATTTTGGAATTTTGCACAAAATACCTATTAGTATTAGTACTATCTTTGCTTTCTATCATTCCACTTCTATTTGCAGGACTTTGGGTTTTTTTGTTTTTGTTTTGTGATTACTACTATTATTATAATTGAAGAGGAAATAGCATGTTTTGCAGCCAAATAGATTTCATTGTCTATTCAAGTACAGTTGAGTGGAAGACTAGACTTAATTAACTCAGTATCAATTGTGAGAACAAAATAGTTGCTTTAAAATGTTCTAGTTCCAAGAAATTTGGGGGACATTGTGAAATAAGTAAAACTTTTTTAACTTAATTTTTTAAATTTTATTTTAACTCAGAGGGTGAACTATTATAGTATAAATCCCTTAGCAAGGCAAGATTACTCAGGCTTACTGCTGTTCTTCTGTACCTGTTTTAGATAATATTTTAACCTATATTTTAGACTGTAACCTTGTCATTTGCTTTTCTGTGTAGGGTGTAAGGCTCTACTGTCGTCTGCACAGTCTGTACACACCAGTGATAAAGTAAGTCTCACTTCATTTGGAATTTTCTTCCTTTTGTTATTGAACCAGGAATAAATTGCTGTCTGTTTGGGATAACTTGTATTCCTTCTTAACTATGATTTCAGTTAGTTGACTCTGTGTAACATCCTGTTGTACTGTATTGTCTCTTATAGTATAATTTTCTAAAGGTAACTTATCCCTAGCTGTGTTTCTTGAAAGGCATTCTAATATTTATTCTTAAAAATGTAGCCGAAGATTCTCTTGGGAGGAAGAACAAATATACAGTATATAATTAAGTCAACGAGCAAGCGAACTGGAATCATATGTTTTATAACTGAAATATCATTGTATGTTTTAACACAGTCTGCTTTTTTGGTATACTGAAACATCATTGAATGATTCTCTGTTTCAACTTTCAGATGATCACTATTAGTTGGTTAAATAACAGACTACTATATGTTTCAGAATAAACCACTGGTCACATAAAGTAATGACGTCTGTTTAAAAAAGGGATTGGAATCCCAGCTTTTGAAGCTGACCCGTAGCTTCTCAATTTTCCTAGAATGCGGTAACTTAAGTGAACATTCCTTATCATGTTAGTACATTTTGGTGCATTGAAGCATCTCATGAACTGTAGTTGTGTTTAATTGAAAATTGTCTCCTAGCGGGCAACAGAACTCTAAGAAAGGGGGAGTGATGCTTTAAAATGTATAAATGAATGTGTTTGTGTGTGTTGCCTATATTTGTGCTTCAGCCATTCGTTTAAAAAACTATTTGAAAGTCAAACCCAAAGTAATAGTCAATTAATCAAGGACATGACACTGATCCTGATGCATCGAATTAATGGTGGTATTTTGATGACCTCAGATTCAACATCATTAGTGTAGGAGAATGAGTGGCAGAATCTGAGGACGGAATTAAAAGACGGCTCAGCCTAGAATCCTTATATAGCCACAAGCGAACTAAGTTAAATTTCCCTTGAATTCTTTTGACTCTTATCTAACTTCAGGCAGGTGCTAACCATTAATTGAGAAGACTCCTGCACATAGGCATAATTAGCAATAAATAATCAGTTTAATAGGACTGTCACAAGTGGATCTGACAATTAGGAACCAAAACTTATGTATTATTATTGCCATCATCATTTTGGAAAGATGAGTGGAAAATAAAATAAAACACGATTGGGGATAATTCCAATATGACTGGTTCCCTAAAGAGAATCATAGCTTTCTCCTGACACGTGATAAAAGTATAGCAAACATACATAAAATTTCTGTTTCAAAGAATTTTGTAATAAAATGAGAGATAATATGTATAAGACTGATGGAAATTATGATAAGGTTTGAGAGATACATTCTTAAAGGAGCTTTAGGTCAAATTTGACTCCCTCTGGCTAGTTCAAAAGAACTGCCATAATTAAATGTATTGATAATATAGCAGGATTATATACTGCATTTTATAACTTAGTAGCTTCCAGATGTAATATGCTTGTCACGTTAAGAATTGCCAGTCAGGTGGAATTCTGGGAATTACAGTCCCATAATGTAGACAAGACTAGATTTGCAAAGGCTGTATCAGCCCTTCAGGGTAGATCAGATTCAGAAATCAATGTTCTGTGGATCAGAACTACTTTAATTGTAACAGAAATAGTAACAGAATCTTGCGAATCTAAATGTGCTTCCCTCCTCCCTCATATTATTTTTGTGTGAACTAACAAGCAGCTTTTCTGAGACACTATTTTACTTTGTTGGCTTGGGCTCAAGCCTCTTTTATCTGACAGTTTCCTTGGTAGCAGCTCTTCTTCCTGTCATTCCAGGCTACCCCTCTCCTGTTCACAGTGTGTAATCAAATATTTAAACTATAAACTGCAGAATATCTAGACAGAAGTAGTTTTCTTTCTATCAATTCTCTCCCAGGTTAAAATGTGGCATTTTATTTTAATACAATTTTTTTAAATGCAATTTATATGCCGCATATTCCCATAGGACTCTGGGCGGCGTACAGTCATAGGAAGAAAAACACATAGTAAAAATACATTTAAAACCAGAACAATAGTAATAAAAATTCCACACACACAGTCATACATACAGGGGCCAAACCCTCAGCTGTAATACTTATTGGATTGGCCCCAGGCCTGACGGCATAGCCAGGTTTTGACTGCTTTCCTGAAGGCCGGCAGGGTGGGGATGATGCAGACCTCCGGGGGTAGTTGATTCCAGAGAGTCGGCGCCGCAACAGAGAAGGACCTAGCCTGGGGGCCCGCTAGTCGGCAGTCTTTGGCCGATGGGACCCGGAGCAGTCCGACTCTGTGCGACCTGACCGGGCGGAGGGAGGTATGCGGCAGAATGCGGTCCTTGAGATATCCTGATCCTGAGCCATGTAGGGCTTTAAAGGTAAGCACCAACACCTTGAATATGGCCCGGTGTCAGTGGTGGGTTCTAAATAATTTTGCTGCCCGTTCACGCATGCATTTGTGCACGCATGCAACGCTTCTGCGCATACACAGAAGTGTCCCAGGCAGGTGGGTGGAGCATCCTGGTCGGTTGGGCGGAGCATCCCACTGCTGGTGCTATCGGTTCTAAGAACCAGTCCGAACCGGGGGCAATCCACTGCTGCCCAGGGTGTTGTAGAAAACAGATCACAAAATGCTCATGTGCAGGTCAACCTAAACAAGAATAAAGTCTAATAGCCTATATAATTTTGAACATATACTCACCATTTTCAAGAATGTTAGAAATTGTTTTAAGGTCCTGAACATTATTGAGGGGGAACCATAATGTCAAATGCAATTAAAGAAATTAGGAATACCAGTAAATATGAACAGATTGCTACCAAGATGAAGAAGGAATTAGATGAAATTAGTTTTAGAGCAAAATGCAAAATTTGCCTTGGAGAGAAAAACCAACACCAGGAAGGAACTTAACAAAGAATTTCAGAGAGCTGTTATAAGGAACAAGGAGCAATATTACAACCACATGTAAGGCCGGTAAAAATGAAAACAGATAAGGAAAAAGAAAGGCTTCCGAAAGATCTCTGAACTCAGAAGGTGATTCCAACCTTGAATTGGTATACTAAAGGGTGTTCATGAACAAATAGTAATTGATTTTAAAAATTCAGACTATATGCCTATACCAAAGAAGGGAGAAATATTAGTAGCCTTCTCTATACTGGTGACAGTATTCTAATAACAACATGCAAATGACATGCAGTCTTTAGTAATGAAAGTCAAGAAGCACAATGAAAAAAATTGGACTAAGTTTAAAAAGACTAAATTCACAGGTACAAGTAATCCTCAGTTTACAGTTTCCTTTAAGGCAGAAATGCTCAGACTCAAATTATCCTAGTTTGAACACATTATGCGAAGACCTTACTCTCTTATAAATTCTATAACATTTGAAAGAGGCAAGGAAAGAAGAGGGAGACCAGCAGCATTGTAGATGGACTTAATTACAGCAGTACTGTGTACAGTGTTGGGACTTTATTATATTTTATTTATTGTATAGAATACATTTATATGGCTTTCCATCTTGCAGGGATTGACTTTGAGCAGTGCACCATGTTCGAGAACTGATCAGCTTCTAGGAAAAATGTCTGTATGGTCACTAAAAATTGACATCAGCTTGATGGCACATAGTCAAGGGTTGCCAAGACTTGCAGGCTTCCTTAGTGTTTTGTGTATTTTGATTTGTCTTACAGAGATACATTTATACATATTGTATTTTGTTTTTAGTAAATAGCACCTTGTTTGTTGTTTCTTCAATTCAAAATATGGAATATGAAAATATTGATTCATACTGTGCTTCATTACAAGTAGTCCTCGACTTATAACAATTTATTTAGTGACTGTTCAATGCTACAACGGCACTGAAAAAAAATGACTTACGACCATTTTTCTCACTTACAACCATTGCTGCATCCCCCATGGTCACATGATCAAAATTCAGTTGTTTGGCAGCTGATTCATATTTATGACCATTGCAGTGTCCCAAAGTCATGTGATCCCCTTTTGGCGACCTTACAAGCGAAGTCAATGGGGGAAGCCAGATTAACTTAACAAACATGATACTAACTTAAACACTGCAGTGATTCACTTAACAACAGTGGCAAGAAAGGTTGTAAAATGAGGCAAAATTAACTTAACAAATGTTTCACTTAGCAACAGAAATTTTGGGCTCAATTGTGGTCGTAAGTTGAGGATTACCTGTATTTATCTGCTCCTGCTATACACTTACTTAATGTATTTATGGTACGTATTTAATGTAAAATATTAGTTACTGTGATGAGAACTAAAATAATTCAACTATAACCAATGCAAATGTGTTCTTTTAGGATGCAGCTGAGAAGGTCTGTGGTGACAGATCTGTATTTTACCTACTGATGAAAATGTTTGTCACCTGCCCCCATTCACAGCTCAAAATAGCAACGAAGAAATTGATTTTTAAGGTGAGTTATTATTGGCCTAGTCTAGTGAAAGCAGAGATCATGCCATAGAAACTGATCTTTCCTGATTAGGTTCCATTCCTTATACATAACCAGCATCATCTGTGGAAGTATTTGTAAGCCCTGGATTGGGAAATGTTGCCTTAGAAGGTGTTAGAATATTCATGACTAGGAGAGCCATGTTAACAAGGTTAGCCAATGAATAGGCATAGCAACTGAGTCAGACAATAGGAACTAACCACTTCTGAGTCTGTGCAGAGAATCGAAACTGAAAAGCTTAAGGCTGGGTGTGGCTCCAGTCCACACTCTGTACTCTTCCTCTCTGAATTCTGCTGAAATGAAACTAACTGTTCTCTGCTACCTGTAACTGCTTAAAGAAGAATCTATATTAGCATTGTAAAATTTACTTCATCTATATTCTTATATATAAAGAAGTTAATGAATTCAGCTGAATCAGTCATCTGTGTGTGCTTCTGGAAATTGTTTTTTCTGTTACAAACTTTAATAGAAGGTTGGATTTAGAAGTTAGCAATATAGAATAAAGCAACCCCCTTTTTATTTTTTGAAGAACATGC